>JADLZK010000281.1:0-68871 GCA_015847255.1 Hyparrhenia diplandra | reverse complement strand
GAGACACGGGGAAAGGTATTAGGCGGCGGAGCGCGCCATGCGCCTGTCGTGGCGCCTGGCGGCGCCCGGCTTCAGCCAGGTAGCCCTTCATCGGGTTCTCCCGATGTCGGCTGCGGTGACGATCATCGAGGTTACGCGTCGTCGATCCGGCTTCTTGATGAAGTCGCGGTACGCGATTCCAGCGCGTCTTCATCTCAAGATCGGCGTCGAAGGCGTTGGCGGCGATCGCTGCTGGATCGTCGCCCGAGAGGATCGAAAGTTTATTCTCGATCTTGTCCGACTATTTGTCGAATTTGGTGAATGTTCCCCCCAAGTTCTTGGCGGCTTCTTTGAGTCGTTGTCCATGGTGGTGGGTGGATTGTAGTGGTCTCAGTATACCAGGCTGTCGGGGAACCCCGATAGATTAGGGCCGGGCCGGCCGCGAGGCGAGCCCGGGGGAGGGAGGAGGGAGGCGCGGCGATGGTGGCGGGGGGGGCGCGTGGGCGTGTGATGGTGTGGCGCGGGGGCGCCATGTGAGCCGAGGGGGCGGCCGCGGGCGGGGAGGAGGGGCGGCGCGGCGGGAGGAGGAGGGAGGGAGATTGGGATAAATTTCTTTATTTTGCTTGTTGCCCTAAAGATTCGGACCCCTTGCTTTTATAGCCCGGCTAGTGAGACTTGTATCTCAAGCAATCTCTAAAGGTTTCCTTATAGATTAGAATACCTTTTACAAACATATCATATTTATTTATTTCAATAAGGGTCTCCTTATAGATGAGATATCCCCTTGCACACCAAAAACACCTAAACATAATCCTAGATATTTTCCTCCTTTATTCAATTAATTGCGAGAAGAATCACGCGGATGGGATGGGAGGGGAGGGACCGGCCGCAGCCAAGACGCGGCGGCGGAGGCGCTCCGCTGGGGCTCCATGTCGGGCCTGTCCTCCCCGGGCCCTATTTCTGGGTCATGACAAGAGCCCACCTGTATAGCGAGCCATCGGATGCGAGATCTGTGGGCCGGGATTGAAGTTTCCATAGTTTGCACAGTGGGTTGGTTGCCAACTCAATAGTAGTAGTTTACCACTATATCACTACATAATACTGCACTTTTTTGTAGGATAACCCCTTAATTTTCCTATTTATATAAGACATTTTCTTATGAAAATTGAGGAAGTAATTTCTTATTTATTATTGAATATTGAAGCAAAATAAATTGTTTAGACTTTGTGCATTATAATGGAACAGTAATTATCACATTTCTCAATTCAGAAACTACGAAGCGCTAGTAGGAAGAGATAAGGATTAGATCAGCTTTCCATTGTGAACAAACAATTTTGGGACATTTGTTTGTAGGACATCCAAAGTGGTGCTCTTTGGCCGTGGACATCGTCTTTATCCATATTTACGAGAACACAACGTCGTTTAATGTAATTTGGCCCATAGACACCGGAGCGAAAATCACCAACAAAACAGCTGTCATTTGTAAACCGTAAGACCCAGTGACTATGAAATTTTAACAACAATAAGATATGATAATTATGCAAATCATCTAATACTCACTTTCATAGAAAACATAATTAAGGACATGATATGACATCAAAAATAATTAAGTTTGCCATATCATGTCCTTAATTAGGTTTTCTATGAAAAGTGAGTATTAAACTGATTTGTAGATAACTACCATATCTTGTTGCTATTAAAAATTTCATAGTCGTTGGTCTTACGGTTTAGAAATGGCAGCTGTTTAGGTGGTGATTTCTCTCCCTCCTCGATGTCCACGGGCTAAATTACATCAAACGAAAGTACATCAAGAATATGGAAAGTCGATGTCCGCCCGAAAAAGAACGTCACTGGTGTCCTACATACAAATGTCCCAACATTTGCAGTTCATTTGAGATTTCTGTGAGCACAATAAAATGAAAAAACTATAGAGATTACAGATAAAAAAAAAAAAAACATAATTAATGAATTACTCCTGTTGTTTTTCTTATGTATGAAGTTGGCTAGCTCAAATTTGAACTAACCAATGTCATACATTGAAAAATTGAAGGGTCAAGCACATAACTTTTGTGAATTATTCTATACCTAACTGTAGCTGCCTCAAATCAAATCATTAAAATAACACATAATTTATTTGTAATTAAGGTCACACGTGCCTACCTGGAATCTTCATGACCTGTCTCCGTGGAGTCCGTGTACAGCGTGTTCACAATGAGACTCTAAAGAAAGATAACTCCGTAAGCGGCTATCAACATGAGTAATAAGTTTAGGATTTGTAAAAAGAAAAAGGTTTCTTTGGCAGTGAAAGAAAAAGGTTTCTTAGATAACAAGTTTGTACGCTGAAAACAGTTGGTGCTAAGATTGTCACTTGATATTGCTTGTACATAACTCTCTTCGCCTATCTTAATTGAAAGTGCGTTCAAAAAAAAAAAAAAAAAACAGTTAGTGCTAAAACAGTCACTTGATATATATATATATAAGCTGAAATGTTGCTCTCATTTTTTCATTCTCAGTGTCAACCATACAAATGATATTTAGTTTCATTTTTCCTAACTCATTGTCCAAGTGGCTCATTGGTATGCATATATACTAATAAAGGAAACACTAGGGATGTATTTTTTTCTCCCCAATATGGATCAACAGAAATTTCATTCGCATTAACTTACTGGTACGTAGAGATTATATATGTTAAATTTATCATGTCATGACACATAAACCATTATATTAAGGAAAAGTCTACGTAACCCCCTCACCTTTCTCATTATGTATACTTCACCTCTTAAACATTAAAAATCGTCTAACCAACCCACTAAAGTTTCCAAAACCGTTTGATTAACCCCCTGTGCGGTTTTGGCACCTGGTTTTGGCTATGTGGAACTCAACCTGTCAATGAAAGAGACACCGACAGTAGGGGCCAACAATCAGCCCTCTATGGCCACAAATCTGGACGCCTTGACTGGGCGGCGGAATCCTGGGTCCTGGCTCGAAGCGAGGTTGTGCCGTAGCGGCAGCGGCAGCGGCAACGGCAGTCAGTGTTGCTCAGGGCTTGGAGCTCGGCGCGCGTCATTGTGTGGAGACTAGGAGCATCCGGTAATTTCAAGGTTGTAGACCATCGGCAAGCTTGGGATGGCTGCTCCATGAAACGTGAGTTGCAGCCGCTCAACGCCAGCAAAGAGCGCTGTGAGACACCACAGCTCTGCGCCGCATTCCACGCCCGCAAAAGTCGAGGGCCTAGAATGAGATTGGGCATGTTAACTTCAAATCCATGAAACTGTTAGTGGAAAGAATATGGCTGCAGGTGTGCCTTTGATTTCACATCCAGAACAGGTTCATGGATGTTTGGCTAGGAAAGCAGACTAGGATGTCATTTCAAACACATAAAAAGTTTCAGAGCAGAAAAGCCATTACAACTTGTGTATGTTGATTTGTGTGGTCCTATTAGTCCTCCAGCACCTGCTAGAAATAAATACTTTATGCTACTTGTTGATGACATTCGTAGATCGTGCATGTCTCCATGCTTAAGACCAAGGACCAAGTGAAGCATCTAGGTCCCCCTAGTGTGGGTTTTGATGATTGATGACAATGTTAATTATCATGACTAACGTGAGTTTTGCGTAAAACAGTTGAGAGTTAGGTCATGATAATGGATGTCTCGAGCAATTTGGTTTTGCATGCCCCCTGCGATGGAAATCGTATCGGTTTTCAAAGGATGGACAACAAGGGAAAGGATGGTTAGTTTCGATTGTCGATGGAGTTGGGTGACATCATATTAGTTGTTAGGACTTTGTTTTTTTTCTTTTGGCCGTACTATTAAGGGGGGTTCGAACGGGTAGCTTGATCTAGGTAAGTCTAATGTTTTATATGTGGTGCACACTTGCCAAACTTAGCACTAAGTAGTTACAAAATGTTCCCGAGATCGATTGAAGATGAAGCCATTCTTAAAGAATTACGATTCGAGGTGAAGATGGGGCTTCAAGGGCGCCAAACACCGGCTCTAGGGCGCCCGACGCGCGGCGCGCCGGGCGCGCTCCGCACGTTGTTGCACGTGCACGCAGCTTCGGTGCGGCGCGGACATCGGGCCTATGGGCGTCGGACACCAAGGTCGTCTTCAGCGCATGGAGCGCGCGCGCTGCCGTGCTCTTGCAGCGCCGGACGTTGTAGCGGTGCGCTGGGCGCCAATCGCGCCATCGGCACAATCCGGTGCGCACCGTGGCGGGCGATCCGCGGACACGCCGGCGCTGGCGGCGGTGCGCCCGATCGGCCCGGTGCCAACAATGGTAAGTTTCATGTTTGAAACTTTGTGTGCGCTCGGCACGCTAGGCGCTATCGCCTCACGTCCGGCGCACACGAAAATTCTAGACTTTGGGGGTAATCTTTTGGATTTTGCCTTGGGGCTATATATACAACCCCTCCACCTCCATTCTAGCTCTCTTGCCCACTTGTTCAGCTGAAGCAACATCTTGTGAGTGCAAGGGATAACAAGAGCCTATTGAAGTTGAAGTGATTTGAGAATCCAAGATTAAGGACTTCATTAGTGCTTTTGAGAGTAAAAGTGTGCATCCACTCTTCTCATTAGGCTTGTCATGGTCAAGTGAGAGTTCGGGCTTGTTACTCTTGGTGATCACCATCACCTAGACGGCTTCGTGGTGGTTCGGTGCTTGAAGATCATCCGGTGGAGCTTGTGGATGACTCAAGCCACGTTGTGAGTGGTTTTGGGAGATTCATCGTGACGGAGTGTCAAAAAATCAACCCATAGAGAGCACTTAGTCCTTGCGCAGACTAAGGGGGAGCGATACTCGTGCAAGAGTGCTCCAACGAGGATTAGTGGGAGTGGTGACTCTCCGATACCTCGGGAAAACATCGCCGTTCTTCTTCCTCTCTTTACTTTGAGCATTTACTTTCAAGCAATTCTTTGTGTGCTTTACATTCCTAGAATTGCCATGCTAGAAGTAGGAATTGGAACCTAGGGTTCAAAACTTTTGTGCGGTAGTTGATAGAAATACACTTAGGCATAAGAGGGTGAATATGGGCTAGTAGGTTTTTATTATTGCTAAAAATTTTAGATTAGCCCAATTCCCCCCATCTTGATCCTTTCACCAAGCTTGTGAATTCTTTGTCAAGTACAAGAATGTAGAATCAAACTGGTTGCAAGATAAAAAGTCCTTAGGTCGAACAGAGGTGGAGAGTTTTTGTCTAATATCTTTGCAAGAGTATCTGAAGAGAGTGGTATAAAAATACAGCTGACAGCACCCTATTCCCCCATAGCAGAATGGAGTTGTTGAGAGATGAAATGGATCAGTCATGAATATGGCACTATCAATGTTCAAGAGTATGAAAATACCAGGAAGATTTTAGGGCGAATATGTCGAACATGAAGTGTATCTTCAAAATAGGCTACCAACCAAGCCTATGGGGAGCAGACACCATTTGAAGCATTGAATGGCAAGAAGTCATGTCTTGGGCATCTCAAAGTTTTTGGATGCTTGGCTCATGTGAAACCAACAACCCCTCATCCAAAGAAATTGGATGATAGAAGCAGTAAAATGGTTTATGTGGGAGTTGAAGAGGGAGGCAAGGCTCATAGATTATATGATCCTTTGTCGGGATGTGATATTTGTGGAGGCAACAGAGTGGAATTGGAATAGAGGATGTGTAGAAGAAAATCAAATGGATTTTCAACTAGAAGAAGACACTTTCAAAGATTATGTTGGTTGGGGAACAATCAGTGCAGATCACGAAGAACCAATTCCACACTTAAGATCATGGAGCTGCTCATTCTGAAAACAGCTCTGGCAGTGTGCTAGATGTGCTACAGTCACCTCTGTCAGGTTCAAATGCAGCAGTGGGCTCAGCTTTGCCAGATAGTCCTAGATCACATATACAATAGTCATATGGATCAATGAACATGGGGAGGAAATGATCGCTGATGATTTATCAGATGAGGAACCACAACATTTTAAATCTCTGAATGAGATATATGATGACACTGATGTAGTAGAATTGGCAAATTCAGATGAAGAAGCATTGCTCACTAAAACGGAAGAACCAAGTTGCTACAGTAAAGTTGTGGATAACCCAAACTGGGTGGAAGCAATGAAAAGTGAACTGCAGTCCATTCAAAATAATAGGGCATGGGATTTGGTGAAACTCCCAGCAGCACACATACCCATAGGGCTTAAATGGGTGTTCAAGGGGAAGAAAAATGTTGATGGTGAAGTAACTAAGCACAAGGCCAAGTTAGTGGAGGTTATGTGCAGAAAAGGGAATCAAATTTTCGGAAGTTTTTGTACCTGTTGCCAGAATTGACACAGTGAAAGTGATTTCGGCATTAGCAGCTAACAGAGGTTGGGAAGTACGTCATTTAGATGTGAAAACAACCTTCTTGAATGGAGAATTGGAGGAGGTGTATGTGAGCCAACCTAAGGGCTTCGTTGTCAAAGGTAAAGAATTGTATGTTCTCAAATTAAGCAAATCACCATAAGAACTTAGATAGGCTGGCTCCAAAGGCGTGGAACATCATGACTGGATAGAAGTCTGAAGAATTTGGGTTTTACAAACTGTCCTAGTGAGCAGGTTGTCTACAGAAGAGGAGAAGGGAAGAACACAATCATCTTGGGTGTTTATGTAGATGATTTACTGGTCAATGGAAGTGAGATGACACGGGAGATTGAAATATTTAAGAAGCTGGTGACAAAAGAATTTAAGATGAGTGACCTTGGGTTGTTGCCATACTATCTTAGCATAGAGGTGTAGAACAACATGAAGATTTTATCATTCTCAATCAGTCTGGCTATGCAAAGAAAGTACTAAGCAAGTTTGGCATGGAGGAATGCATCTCAATCAAGATCTTAATGAATCCTGTTACTAAGCTACATGAAGATAAGTAAGGGTAGAAGATTGATGCACAACAACATCTGGAGTATAGGAGTGTGCTAGGTTGTGTGAGGTATTTACTCCACACAAGACCTGATCTTGCATATTCAGTTGGAATTGCATGTAGATATATGGAAAAGCCTACTATCATGCATCAGAAAGCTGTGAAGCAGATTATGAGATATGTGCAGGGCAGTATGGAGTATGGGCTTGTGTACACCAAAGGAGGTAATCCAGTGGTTTTGGATGGCTATTGACTTAGCATTTGATCTGGTTGGGAGAAGAAGTACAGCAGGCATGGCCTTTTGCCTCAATGGGTGTCTAGTGACCTGTGCTCATAGAAACAAAAGATTGTGGCATTGTCTTCCTGTGAGGCCGACCTTATGGCATCAACAACAGCAGCTATGCAGGCTCTTTGGCTCAGGAAGTTGTTGGCAGAGATTACTGCAACGTCAACTAGAGTTGTGACATTGTATGTATGTAAATAACAACTCGGCCCTTGCTTTGATGAAGAACCTTGTTTTCCATGCTAGAAGCAATCAGATATTGACACCAAATACCACTTCATCAGAGAATGTGTGGAACGAGGACAAATTGTAGTGAAGCGAGTCAGCACTGATGAGCAAAAGGCAGACATGTTGACAATGGCATTTGTGGCTGGAAAGTTTGCTGTGACGAGACACTTGGTGTAGGTGTTCAAGATATCAGTGCACAACAAGATTATGGGGGAGAATGTTGGGTTAATCCGGCTTAGGAGGCATAACCAAGTCAGCTCAAGGTGGGAAGAGATGGATTCAAACTCAGCAGCAACTAGTGCGCGGAGGGCGTGCCCACGACGTCGCGATCCAACAGCAGTTGCGTTGTGTGCGACCTGTATCCATGTTTAGGCAGTTTTTCATATGTGTGTGTGCTATGTAGTGGCTGGAATATAAAGCGATGTGTCACACTAGCCAGTAGTTGCTTATCACAGTGTAATTGTGTTTTGTCGAAACTATCAATAGTGAAAAGGGGCATTGTCACCCTGTAGTTGCCAAGTTCGTGCTCACCGTTCATGTTCTTGCTATTCTTGTGTTCAATTCTCAATTGCTCTTAGGTTAGCCACTAATCAAGCTCGTAATTGTGAACCTGAGATCAACAGCCACGTTCACCAAAATCTCATGGTGGCGTCCAGGGCACGCGTTCAAGGCTTCAAACATTTCACTTAGGAGTCTGATGGCCTCGTCACGTCCGCGGACAAGCTAGCAACCCGGCTGGATGCTTTTGGCGTCAAATAGCACGAACGCTGAGTCCTGTGGCTTCTTGATCCTTGCCGTGTGCGCTTTGGTCTTGCTCGTCGTCGCCATCACCATGGAGGACAAAAGCATCCCACCGGGTTGCTCTAAGAAGAAACCCGCTAGTGCGTTGATACTTTACTATGTGCATGCATGAACAGTCGGGCAGCCTAACAAGGCTACTCGTTTCCGGCAGCAAGAAGCCCGCTAGTGCGGCTGTTCCCACGTCGTGACGTGACGGCCGGAAGAGCTGTCGTTACCGCCGCCGTCGCGGGGCCACCCAGCGTGCTGCTGGGCTACGTGCACCTTTTTCTTTTCGAAACCAGGCACTTTAGCCCGTACTGCATTAAAATAAAATGGAATGTTTGTTTACAACCTTGCGAGTGCCCTAGCGAGGTGCACGGAAACTCGCAAGGCGGGGCACACTAACACAAGGCACCGGCTACAACGGTGGAGCTTAAAGTTTTGTAACTAGAGAGGAAACTATTTGTTGCGACGAAGGAGTAGCGCAGCACGCCGACTATCCGCGGCGGGCGTGTGGGACGGGTGCAAGTCCTCGGAAGCCCGCCTCTACCCACGAGTGCGCCTCGCCGGAGGAAATGAGTCTTAGGATGCCGAGGGGGAGAGGTCAGCGGCTCCCGTAGAAGGTGCGCCCTATTCCTCTCCTTCCAAAGTATCCCGGGAGATGAGGAGGGCGAGGGAGTCGTAGGGTCGATGAAGGTCATGCGGTGCAAGCGCACGGACCCGGAGCCACCAGTCCACGAAGGAGTCGTCGTCCTCCGAGGTCTGAGGTGGCCGATGGCGAGACTTGTCGAGTGTGGCTGCCGGGACCAATTTGGGTGGAAGCGAGGAAGCGGCGGGTGGTCGATGGTCTCGTCCTCCTGTCCGCGCATAGCAATGTGGGGCGAAAGCATGTGAGGCCCCACGGCCCGTGTCGCCGGTCCGGAAGTCCGCGCCGGCCATGAAGCGCCAGCGGGGATGTCGCGCCTTTGCACGTGTCGCGAGAGCTTGTAGGCCATGGCGGTGTCGCCGGTCGGAAGTCCACGACCCGCCATAAAGCGTCGGCGGAGGAAGAACTTGACCTTGCCCGGGGAGGCACCCCATACCTTAGTCGTACCCGAGACCCGTCCGACCCGTGGAAGAATGCCCGGTAGGTCGAGGGGAGGAGGAGAACGGCGGCCCCGGAGGACCAGCGCCACACTAACCGGTCGGGGTGTCCTCCGTGAGCTGTCGTCCACCGGCCGGTTGGTGAGGGAGAGGAACTTCGTCAATGGCGTGCGCCGTCCTGCGCCGCGATGTTGTACATCCGTGGGAGTCTGTAGAGCATCGGGACGGTGCGCCCGGGCGGAGTGCCGGACCGCCTGGAAGAGGTTTGGCGCGAGATCGCAGATGGCCCCATCTGGCAACCACCTATCCGTCCAGAAGAGAGCCCGACGACCATCGCCCAGCTTGGTAAGTGTGGAAGCCCTAAACATCTGCTCAACGGATCGCTCGGTCGAGACGGTAGGCCTACCCAAGGAAGGTATGGCTCCGGCGTAGGCGTAGGGGCGAACCCACGGAACCTAAGATTTGGCAACCCAAGGCCGCCCAGATCTCGAGGCGCGCAGACCGTGGGCCACGCCACCATGCATTTTCCTGCCGCTCCCGACTCAGCGCCGACCCACAAGAAGGCCCGCCTGCGCTTGTCGATCTCCCCGATCGCCCATGGAGAGAGGGCACACCAGATGGAGACGTGCACGTGGATGGCCGAGAGAGTGGTCTGAGAGAGCGTCCTCCTACCCGCCTTAGTGAGGAGGTTGCCCTTCCCGAGGCGGGATGTGCCTGACTACCCGGTCGACCATGCGCCGCTCAATGTGCCGGCCGAGCCACGTGACCGAGAGTGGGACTCCCAAGTAGGTGACCGGGAAGTCCTAACGACGGCAGGGGAACACCTCCAGAATCGCGGAGACGGCGTCCTCAGGGCCCCGGATCGGTGTGATGACGCATTTGTCGAGGTTGGTCGCGAGGCCCAAGGCCCCCGCGAGAGCTCCCGGGGCCAGGACTGGCGGAGGCACGAAAGTTGGAGGCCGAGGGAAGGAGGATGACGACTGGGTCGGAGGCCGTAGATAGAGGTCCTGCATTTTGCCGACACACGTTGCGGCAGCGACACGGGCATCCCGCCTCGGTCCGCACTCCGCGATGAGAGAGTTGAGCACCTCCATGGCGATGATGAACGGGGAGGGGGATAGGGGATCGCCCTGACGTAGACGCCTGGCGTGGCAGATCCGCAGGCGGGACGGCCGTTGACGAGGACCCCGTGCTTTTGGCCATGGAGAGCAAAGGCGGAGATCCGATCCACGCCAATGCTGTGGGAAGCCCGCGTGCTCGATGACCTCTAGGAGGAAGGGCCAGCCACCGTGTTGAAAGCCTTGGCCAAGTCCACCTTGAGCAGCACTATAGGCGCTCATTGCGCGCGTACAACCACCCGGCAAGCAAGGCTGGCGTCGTGTGGAAGTTGTCGTGTATCTTCCACCCATGGACGAACGCCAATTGGTTGAGCCGCACAAGCTCGGCAGGCGTGGCGCGGCGCATAGCGCCGCCCTTACGAAGCTTACCCACCGGTGAATCAAGCCGATGGCCCTAAGGTCCCGAGGGTAGCGGGTGAGTCCGTCTTCCGGAGGAGCACCATAGAGGCCACGGGAGGTGGCGAAGCTCTGAGTTGACCGCCCACGGGGCCTCGAACTCCGCGGGCGTCGCGCCAACCACGGGCCAGGCTGCGCGGAAGAATCGGCCGGTGAACCCATCGGTCTGGCGCACGGTTGGGCGGTGTCTCGCGAACAATCCTGAGCAACTCGTCCATGGTGAAAGGCGCGGCCCGCTTAGAGAGGTCCAGACGGGGGAGGTGGGCTATGTGCACCTCGTCAGATCACCTCCTGGGCACCCTGCCGCACCGCCCGCGCATGGACCGGTGCTGCTGTTCGTGGGAGGCACAGACACCACGACCAAGGGGATGCAATGTGTAAACAGCAGCAAGCGGGAGAAAGAAGATGCACAAATGGAAGAAGAAATACAAGTCCGGGCGCCGGTGCGCGCTCGTGCCACAGATGCACACCGAGAAGTTTGTGCCGCGAGAGGTTCCCGACCAGCGCCCGCCGCCGCCGCCATCGACTTCGAGGGGCGGCGCTTTGAGTTGAAGTGCCTTTCAGCTCGGGCAGGTCTGCGTGCGTGTACCTAGAGCTCGGGCTCCCACTTCGATGACGCGTGGGCCTGAACCCTAAACACATCTTGCCAGTAGCCTAAGTGTTCACCGATCATGTGCAACAGTGCAAGGCATGGTTCCACTTATGGACTTATGCAAACATTTTGCAGCCTTAACATTGGCTTACACCTAAAACACCAATCATATATCTTCCTCGTCGACCCAATCCCAGAGGAGTAGCACCGGAGGGCTCGCAAGGTCCCTAAACACACACACTGAGGAGTGTATCAATCAATGGAACATCCAGAGCAGGGCATGGAGGTACAACTTGTGTATCCATGGCTCTATCCAAGAAGGCCTTCAGCCCATTGTGGTTTTGAAACTTCGGTGACAGAAAGTGACCTGCTTTCTTGTGTGGCGTTGAGGTAGGAGATGACCTCCATATGGTGATCTCCAACTGAATCTCACGCGCCAGACAAAATGGCATAATCAGTGAGAACCTCTCAAAGACGCCTTGAACTCACCAACAGATATAGATATGGGATTGCAACAGTATTATGTATCGTCAATGCAGACAACAGAAGGAAAGATAAAGAATCTATTCGGCTGATTTAATAAGTCGGCTGATTCCAATTGATTTAATAGTACTGTGTGAGAGAAAATAAGCCGAAATAAATCCAGAAAAGGGCAACCGAACAGACTCAAACGACCTAGAGAGGGCACACATCATACCAACTATTCAATCCTAAGAATTTAAATTCAACGCACAGAAGCGAGAAATTGGTCACGTAGTAAATAAATAGTAATAAAAGACATAAGGTGGTCTCACCGACACTGTTGCCAAGCTCTTAAAAGTCTCGCTGTTCTTCTTCATTTCCTTTGGATTGCTGAACATTTTGTTTTCGCCCGCGAACTTCATTGTTGCCAACAACGCGATGAGCGCACTGAATGTGCAAGGGGAACACGATCAACTCACCACAACATCGAATCAGAGAGCGCCGTGCGCACGAATCGGTGCGATCAATCGAGAGCGCGAGGGGAGGGCGAACTCACGACTGGGTAGCGAGGGTGGCCGCTTTGCTGCTCCAGCTCCTTGGCTCTGGGACAGGGAGGATAATGATGAGCTCCCATCGGGCTCGCCTCCCGGGCCATCGGACAAGGAGGATGATGATGAGCTCCCATCACCATCGGGCTCGCCCCCTCCTCCGCCGGCGCCCCCCGCGCCATCGCTCTCGTCCCGCTGACTCTTCTGCGACATCTCCGACAGCGACGCCACGCCACGGCCTCGATCGGTCGCCGCTTGGTTCGGCTTGACCTACCACGCGTTCGCTGCCATGGACATGTTTTACTCCTCTAGAAAATGAATGACCTGAGGCTTACTCCCTCCATCCGAGCTTAACTTAAAATATTCCTCTCAGGCCTTTAAAATCCTCGTACATCAAGCCTGTACTCGAATTTACTCTTCAACTACGTACCAACCATAGATTTTGCAGCCCTTGTCTCTATGATCAATATCACTACCCCATAATACAGTACTCCAGTTACCCCATAATACAGTACTCCAGTACTGAGTCACATGGGAATGCTAGCCGTGGGCTGAGTCAATACAGTAATTTCCAAATGTGCGGGTCCTCATCTCGTGAACAATAATTGCACGCCAATTAACATTCATGCTCCTGCAGGGCACAGTGGAGTACTCCTACACCCCCCGTTCACATTTATTTTAACTTTCGCCATTCTTATTTTACCATTCAATTTTAATAAATATTACTTATTTTGTTATAACTTAATTTATCATTACAGATATTTTTATTTTTTTTTAATTTTATTATTATAATAAAAATTTAAATAAGACAAATAATTAAATAAAAGTAGTAATAATAAAAAAAATGTACTCATTTGTGAACGGAGGGGCGCTGGAACTTAACAAGGCCACGTGTGTGCGAGAGATCGGCTCAGTGTGGTGTGGCCGCTGCCCCATGCCGGTCGGCCGGTCGGCTCAGTCTCAACTATCAGGCTGTAGTAATAAATGCTGCGCAGGTTGTACTAGTAATAAATGCCACGCAGTCTCAACGAGCAGGCTAATAAATGTGTGTCTGAGAGTGCGCAGGTTTCTACTCCCCCAGTCTTAAAATAAAATAAATCAACTTCTTAAGTTGTCCTAAGTCAAACCTTTTATATTTGACAAACTTTATTAAAAAAAAAAACCAAATAAACATATTATGAAAATATATTTCATTACATATCTAGTGTAATTAATTTGATGTCATAAATATTGATGTTATTTTTCTATAATATTGATCAAACTTAAAAAGTTTAATCTAGTATAAGTTTATTTATTTTGAGACGAAGGGAGGCAGTACATTGCATGCATGCAGCCAATACGTATGCCTGCACCGTCCGGCTCGCCACCTCCACATTTTTACGAGCGTTAAAATGCGACTCCAAAGGGAGAACGACTCGTGTCCATGACAGCGTTACACATCAAAGTGAAGGCCACATGCATGGATCAGAGCAGCTCTGCTACTCGCAGCGCAACGCAGATTGCGGGACTTTCAGGTTCCCACCATGCTTGGAGACTTGGAGGGTTTGCTTTGAGCCCATTTTTTTTTTTTTTTTTTTTTTTTTTTAGAATTACACAGTACAACCTTGGGGCGCTCACAACACGCACGCACACTCACCCCTAGAACACACGTACGCAAACCTCACCCCTATGAGCACCTCCAGATGGACCGGGCAAGCCGGCAGATCTGGAGATTCTCGAAGTCACCATAGGCGCCTCGTCTTCGACGGGAACGCCGCCACCACTTAATGCTTGGCCGGTAAATCCCGAGAAAATCGAGGAAAGGTGCGAGCACCGGGATTTGAACCCTCGTGGGTAGCGTCCCACCTGGACCGTCCCTCTTGATTAAGATCGTGACAGGGCGCTCGCGCCGGCTAGGCGTCATGAGCCTTCTAGCTGAACTAATGCGCACATAATCTGAAACCAGGAATTCTCGATTATCAAAAGAAGTTTGGTCTTGTGTGTATGGTGATCCACATCACGTTCAAACTAGTAGCATCTGGAGGGCAGGCTCAAAAATTTTGTTGTAAAATACCCCGAGCTTGCTTTCTATTTGTATGGGTCATCTAAATGAAATTATGCATCCTAGTGAGAAGCTTGGTCCTCAAATTGCAAATGATGTCATATTTTTGTTTTTGGTGCCTTGTTAAAGATTGTGGTTTCTTTGATTTGGGTTACAATGGTCAGCTTACACTTGGACTAACAAAGACATTCCGCACAAATCCTACCTATGAACACCTTGATCATTTTCTTGCTAATGTTGAGTGATGCTTTGTTTTTCCTAATACTATCATTTATTCATTTACCACTTGCCTCCGATGAAAAGTGATCATGCTCTTATCCTTGCAATGCTTAGTACTAATGTTCACAGACATAACAAAAGTTTTAAATTTGAGAAGTGGTGGTTGCTTGAAGATGACCGAGTCCACTACTTTTTTTAGATAATGGATGAGTCAACAAAACATCCGACCTCTGCATCCTTAGATGCACACGACCAAATTATTACAAGAGAAAAGCACAAGACAAATCTCCAAATCGAATAAAGAGTACTAAAGCGGATGATAAAAAGTGCCTCCACCCTCTCGTTGGAAACCTCCAATGTAATTACTTCTAGTTTCTCGCTAATTTGCGAGTGTGTTATTGTCTTGTTCATCACGCCAGAATGCGAGACCGAAACTCAACCAATAAGCTCCTATGAAAATAACCTGTGACAACGAGAAAACGTTTATTTTATTAAAGATAATGTCGTTTCACGACGGTAGCAAATGGCCCAAATATATAGTTGCAACACCAACCCAAATCGGGTTTCTAATCTTTTTATTCTGATTACTAAGCCAAGAACCAAACATATGGCTTATAGAAA
The DNA here is from genome assembly GCA_015847255.1 of Hyparrhenia diplandra. NCBI lineage: Eukaryota > Viridiplantae > Streptophyta > Magnoliopsida > Poales > Poaceae > Hyparrhenia > Hyparrhenia diplandra. The sequence continues at coordinate 53,644 of JADLZK010000281.1, read as the reverse complement.
CAGGTTGATTAAGGCCAGTAGCATAAAAGATAATCCTCCAAACCGTTTTCGAATATGATAGTCTAGGAAAAGATGTTGGATAGTCTCATTCATATTACAACCAACCCATTTCAAGCTTCCTTTCCGGTTTTCCTAGCAAGGTTATCTTTCGTTAAAACAACTCTCTTTTGAAGGAACCAAAGGAAGATCCTAATCTTTAGAGAGAGTTTCAACTTCAAGATCAATTTATGTCAAAAAGGTGGTTGATTGCCAATGAGATCCAGGTATAAGGATCTAATGTAAATATAACCCATTTGGTTAAGTTCCATTTGAAAGTATCGAACCTTCTACCAATTCAACATGATTGATCTATGTTACGAGATTATTCAGTCAACTAGATTGTTCCCCATGAGGGATCTTCTGAAAGATATGTGCAGAGGGCTCATGGCCATCACCTTTGCAGCAGATGCATGAAGATCCCACACTATGTTGTACAGTGATGGGTAGCTAACTTCAAAAGAAATTCCTTCTATCCAAGTGTCATCCCAGAAGCGAGTTTTGTTCCCATCTTTGATAATGAAGGAACCTTTGGCCATTACCTTGCCTTTAATACGCATGAGACCCCTCTAGAAATGTGAGTCATGAGGTTTAGCCTTAACCTTTGGGTGAGTGATTTAGACCTAAGATATTTGTTTGTTAGAATAGTTTGCCAAATGCCATCACCATTTAGCAAACTTACTAACCTTTTTTGCTAATAAGCATTTATTTTGTAGATTTAGATCTAGGATGCCTAAACCCCTTGGTCTTTAGGTCGACACAAGATGTCCCATTTTGCGAGTCTATATTTGTGTTTCTCCTCGAGAATCCTTGCCAAAAAACCTTGATCTAAAATGGTCGAGATTTTTAAGAACTCCTTTGGGGATTTTGAAGAAATAAACATGGGTAGACCGTGAAGTACCAGAATTAAGGAGGATTAGCCTACCTCCATACGATAAGTACTTAGCTTTCCAACAAGAGAGTCTTTTCTCAAAACGTTCCTCAACCTTCCTCCATTCAGAGTTGAGGAGTTGTCTATGGTGCATAGGAATCCCTAAGAAAGGACCACGACTTTATCATATGCCTTTTCAAAATCAATTTTGAAAATGACGTCGTTTCTCCTTTTGGTATGAAGCTCATGGATAGTTTCATGTAGTATAACTACTCCTTCCATGATATTCATCCTAGGCATAAAAAGGCGGTTTGTGTGGGACTAACGATAGTCTTAGCCACTTTATTCAATCTATTTGTGCCAACTTTAGTCTCATCTTTGTTGTATTTTGATAGCGTTTTGAGTTTTGGGAATTAGGGTAATAATTCCAAAATTCAAACTAAAAAGGTCTAACTCCTCTCTATGGAATGCTGAGAAGAGAGACATGAGGTTATCTTTAATTATATTCGAGAAGACTTGGAAGAATTCAGCGAGGGAACCCATCTGGACTGGTGCTTTGTTATGCTCCATCCGGAAAACAGCGTCTCTCACTTCATATTCAGTGAAGTCCTGGTGCTTTGTTATGCTCCATCACGGAAAAGCGGCGTCTCTCACTTGATTCGGTGAAGTCACTTAGAAGCATAACATTTTCTTTTGGGGTCACTTGTGGAATATCAGAAGTTTGATCTTCCATTAGTGAAATATCATTATTATCTCGAGCCCCGAAAAGGTTTTTATAGAATTGAGTAATATGGCTTTTAAGTTGATCTATGCATACAACATTACCTTGATCATCTTCAAGTGTGTAGATTTGTTGTTTGCGATGTTTACTATTAGCCACCAGGTGGAAGAATCTAGTATTGGCATCTCCTTCTAAGAGCGTCTTGATTTTAGCTTTTTCGTACCATTTGATTTCCGTCCTACAAGAAGGAAATTTCGGGTCGCACAATCCTCTTACTCCTAAGGCCTACTTTGGCAGCGCAATTCCCTGCAGGGATCCCGGTTTTCCCTAGGCCAAATTCCTCGGTGCCCGTCTACCGCGAGCTAAATTCTCGCGCCCTTTGGCAGCTCACCCACCCGTGGACCGCAACCCGCTTCCCCTCCGAAACCGAGTGGAACGAATCCAGTAGTCCTGAGGCCGGGAGCGCTTCCTCCTCCGCTTCCCGACTCTGCGACTTGGCCGCCAGGCGCGAAGCGTATCCGCATCCGCACACCGCCACCAGCATGGATTTTTTTTTTAGAAATTTAGCTTTTTTTAAAAAAAATCAAATTCGTCCCTGGTTTGAAAAAATTTGCACTGCATATCCCTTTTTTGAAAAAATTTGCACATATCCCTTTACCTATCACATTAAATCTTTTATCTTAAGCATGGAGCACTAAATGTAGGTAAATAAAAAAACTAATTATATAGTTTTGATGTACACGGCGGTAGACGCATCTTTTTGAGCCTGGTTAGGTTATGATAGTACAACAATTACCAAAAAACAAAAATGTTATAGTATCCCATGTGACATTTTTTCTCAAATTCTATGGATCTAAACATAAGCACGGCATGCACTCACGGTCCATCGCGCCGCATGCAATGGCGCGACGCGCGGGTCCCCATGCTCGCCACGCCCGGCACCGGTCAACCCGGCTGCCGGCGTGGATGCGGCGGTCGCGCCCACATGCGTTGGCGCGACGTGTGTAAAAATCACGCCACGGGCTGGCGCGACCAAAAGGGGATACCCCATGCAAATAATTTCAAACCGGGGGGCCGATTTGAATTTTTTTTAAAAAAAGCTAAATTTCATAAAAAATCCCACTAGCATCCACCCTCGCCACCACCCAACATCCACCCGCCGCCACCAAAGCATCCGCCCGCCGGCCACCCCAGCATCCGCTTCGGTACCGTGGGGTGAGGGTTCTCGGCCGCGAGCGATCAGGTAACCTAATCTGCGGCCCGGATCGCGGGCAAGGGCTCGCTGAGAAGGGGGTGAAGACGGCACGCGCGAGGGCGGTCTAGCTGAGGCAGGGATCGATAGCGGACACGGACAGGCTTGTGCGCAGCAGAACAGTGAGGTAGGCTTCTAGCGTCTCACAATTTCTTTGTCAAAGTTCTTGTGATGTTTTGTTCTTGGTGACCCTCATCGAGGGAGGAGTTCAACTAGCCCTTGTTGCTTTGATTGACATGAATAAATGAGAGAACAATGGGATAGGATACGATGCTAGGAGTAGTAGACACCAGTGCAGTGCTGATTCAGTAGTGTAACAAGTGGAAGAACGACATGCTGATTCAGAAGAACGATGTTTTGTTCTTATGAAGTATGTCTTCTTGATGAGCTTATGCAAATTAATTGCTTCTATTCAGGAATACCTAGTGATGCCTTGTACTGCGATTAGTAGGGCCTTGCAAAAATTAGGGATCAGGATCGTGTCCATATCTCCAGGCAGGACAAGTTCAGGAAAAAAATCAAAAAAAAAAAAAGTTCAGAAAAAAAGTTAGAAATATTTTTTGTGCAATTGTTTTTGTTATTCCTGTCATTGCATACATCCCCTGATTGCTAGAAATATTGCCACTGAAACTTGACTTCACTTCTGCAGAATTGATGCAACTATTTTCTTATAATTATCTATCCAATTTATATGTTTTCCCTTGACATTTTGCTGCTGCATTATTATTCTTGTGGCCATCGTGTTACACAGAATTGCAATCCTTATTGTATCCAAAAAACTTGACAATCCTTAATTTATATAGGCAGCTGCTGCTAAGGTTTTACTTGTGCTTACTTGCAGGGCTCCTCGTGGAGGCAATGTTGGAAGCGCCATATGAAGTGACAAAGGTGAGACTTTTGATTGGATATGAAGTTGCTTCTCCAGATTTGTCTTCTTGACTGCATAGTTCTGCACTTAACATTGTTGACACAAAAAACGCACTGTGCCTCACTCACACACAGCAAGTTGGAACGCTTAGCTTCAAACAGGTGCCCGTGCCGGTGAATCCGAACGCGTGCCAGTCAATTTAACCCGAAACTAACAAGGGGCGAAACAATGAGAGCAGGAACATGCCCGGTGTGACCATGACAGTTCCAAATATACGCCCGAAGCCACTTTACAGCGACATATAGCTATGAAAGCTATTTGCCAACAGTTTTATGAAGCATTCGTCTAAATATAATGTAAAAGCAATGAATAACAAAGGTTGCCGAATGGACATAACAGACATGTTTGAACAAGTGAAAATTAGCCATAAACATCATATATTATAAAGCATGTAATCTTAGGTCAATGACACCATCGAGACATAATTAATAAGCAGGTAACTCATGAAAATAAACCTAATCTAAATAACACATGCATAGGCCTAATCCAGCTAGTCTACCGCACGTCTAGCCTTCCTAAACCCGTCAAGCATAAACCCAAGCAAGCTAATTCACCGCATGATACCACTTACTCGAAATCTACACCACTCACAGCTAGACTAATCTACCGCATGATACGGCCTAGTTGTGAGAAGCTAAAAGCACGCATCATCTAAATAGATCTATAAACATTCATTACTCATGTAAACACAATATGCATAAACAGTAAAATACACATGTAAGTCTAATTTAGATAATAATGCGAGAGATCTATTCTTATTAGTCCGCCGCACGACTAACCGTCCTAAACCCTTTTCATCCTAACAGCAATCCACCACATGATACACTGTAACACTACTAGACACAATCATTAAACAAACCTACGCATGCAAGCTACACGTAGATGCATAACCGAATTCGGCAAAATTGCCGAATCGGGGTCCATGCAGAAGGAACACGACACGTAAGCATAGATAAAACCTATCAGAGCAAACCGAATTCTAGTCCACTGGATGACTAGCTCTAGAGTAACCCAAAGACCTGCATTTGCCGCACGATACCCAATCCTGTCAAGGCCCATCTACAACTAACATGCATGAACCCGCCACACGTGACAACCTAGACTAAACCCGGCTATTATAAAACAAAGTAAAAGTGATTAACACGGTAAGATGAATATCAAATATTAAAAGTCCACGTTAAATCTAGGAGTTTTAGTGTTTGATATTCATCTACCATGTTAAATCTAAACAATGGGAAAAGCCGAGCCTTATCAATCTAGGTTGGGCAATAAAGTATTACAATTATAATAAAAACAATATAAAGCATGGAACACGTGGTAACTGAATGAATCTACTAGATCTTGCCAAATCCAATAGAGCCGATAACTATTTTTGCCCCATCTTAATCCGCCGCCGCGATACAAGACATAAGCAAAAAACTCACATTCGCGAGCCTAAATCCGTCGCACGATACTAAGCAAAGCAAAGCGAGACTACTTGCACCATAATCTAAATCCGCCGCCGCGATACTAGACATGATAGCAAGGTTGCGGAACTTACGGAGGTCGGCGGGTCGATGGCTCCTCTCGAAGAACTTCGGCGACCGACTAAAAGGACTCGAAGGTGGCGGGGGGCGGTTTGGTTGTTTTGGTTGTGAACAGAGTTTTACAATTGCTAAGGGTTTATATTTATACCTGGTCTTGACACGAGTCCTAAAGGACTACGATTACACGAAAGCAATCCTAAAATAACTTAGCTTTGGCTCCAAGTCACCTAGGAGTCCTAAATAATCCGTCATCGGGAGAAAACGCCTCTATTCGGCAAAATTCCCGAATGCGCTTTGGAGTAGCCGACCGCAGCACCATTTGCGAATCCTTCAAGTTGCCGACCGCGCCGAGCACATTGCCCGAATGGGCTCTTGCCGAATACCGCTTTGCCGAATACTTGCCTTCATCAAAACAATTGTTTATTAGCATCTTGCACTCGCCCACCTGTCATCTTCTTAGCTTACCAAAATCCGGTGTCAACAAACATATATAATTATTATCTTTATTATCATCAGGATGATCTTTTAAGCTGAATAGAGCAATATTTCATACAACAGTAGCTGTCATCTAGCATAATTTTGGCTTTTAGTAAATAGGAAATTTATCATGTCATGATTCATAGACAACCTGTTATTTCAAGTTCACAACTGCTATTTGTCAACTGCCAGTCTAGTTTGTGCACACCAATCTTACTTCATAGACTTTGTCTTATCTCCAAAAAGCATCTTGCCTGCTTATGTAATAAATAATAATATGGTTGCTATATGTCATGACCCAATTCGAGGTGGGGCCCATGGGCCATGCATGGCACACAAGGCCCCTAGGGGATGCGCGTGTTGCCCAGCTGGCCGGCCGCCGCCGCTTTCCGTCTCCATCGCGTCATCGCCTTCGTTATTAAGTAATAAATATTTAGGGAATAAATATAGGAATAAAATAGGAAATAAAAGAGGTTGCTTGTAAGAGAGGTATTCCAATCTATAAGGAAACCTCCTAGATATTTCTTAGCAAGCAAGTCTCCCTCGGACTATAAATACAAGGGGCATGTAATCGTTTGGATCTCAAGCGAGAAAATTAAAAGGTAGCTCTCTAAACAGCTTATCTCTCAACTCTCTCTCTCACGCTCCGCGCGCGCGCCGCCCCTTAACCACGCCCGCCCGCCGTCGTCACGCGTCACACCAACGCCGCCGCCCTAAGCGCGCCTCCAGCCTTGTCGCCTCCACCGCCGCCCGACGCGCCCAACCGGTTAGCGCGACAACGCGCGCCGCCCTCGCCGTCGTCACCACCACCCCCTTCCTCACCACCGACGATCGGCAATCGGTGTCAATTCGGCCCAATCTAGCGAATCGACCGGTTTGGTATCCGGAGACGAGACGATCCAATGGTCACAGAACGAGGGGCGATCCATCGGCGAGGAGGTCATCGGGATCATCGGCGAGTACATCGCAGCCATGGAAGCAAAAGCCATGGAGGCAACTTCAGCTTCATCATCGGATAAATACACCACCGCCCGGCGTGCGCGCCTCGACGTCATCCCCGCCATCGCCGCGCTCACGCCATGGGCGCCACCGACGGCGGCGTCGCTCTCCGCAGCGCCGCCTACGTCACCCCCAAGATCATCGACGCCGCAAAACGCGAGCACGCCTACCCCAAGGATGCCCCAACAAGGCGACCCGGATCGGATCGGATCGAGGCTACCACGGACATCCACCCGGCTGCCGACGAAAAAAGCCTACCCAACTAGGACAACGCCTCGCGGCTACTACAATGGCACAGATAAGTTTTCGGTCACTACCATCACCCTCCTTGACATTGGGAACATCCGGAGTGCCAACATGGATGACAAGACGGCGTCACGACATCAACATCGGCGTCACTAAGCGTTGACATCGGCGTCGGCGGGATCGCCATCCCGACGACACGCCACCAAGGACTCCAACGGCAACGACGCCCCTCCCAAGGGCGCCACCATCGGGCGGCACCGACGCTACCATAGGCGCCATGCTCGTCAACGACGTCCTCAAGAACGCCCGGCCGCGAGATGATGACCCTCCCATTGGCGCCAACGACGTCACCCCGACGTCCTCGTCATCACCATGCCGACCAACAACGACATCACCTTCCCAACCGGAGCGTCTTCAACAACGCGGTACCGTCGGCGACATCGCCAACAACATCAACGACAACGACGCTACCATGGGCGCCATGAATGGCGACGGCGTCCTCAAGGGCGCCAACGCCGATGACGAGCCCCGGCGTCAACTACGTCTTCGCCATGCCTAGCATCGACAACAACTACAAGGGCATGAACCACGACGACCCCCTCGTGGCCAACCTCGACACCGGCGACCCCACGGCGTCAACCCAACGACGCCGCCACGGATGAGAACACCGACGTTCCACGGGCGCCCACCGACGAAACGGTCATTCAGCGGCCGACATACGACAACAACAATGCGCTACACTGCTTGGACATTCTTCCGGCATCAACAATGGTTGAGAACACCATCGAGGCAACCTCCGGATCCAGCAAAAGGCGCCACCATCGGTACCACGTCGTGAGAACATTAGGTACACCGCTATACTATGACAAGAGCGGCACTCCTCCTTCTCTAGCTCGTCTACATGCCAACCCGGGCGACCGAGAGTGCTTTGGGACACCTCCACACGGTGTCTTCTTCGCGGCCTCAAGCTGCCCATCAATGGCGACACCAACGACTACTTGCGCTACTTCAGCGGAATGACGACTTGATCGACTACACCTATGGCCCCGACACCTCCATCAAGAACATGGGCTTACCGGACACCACGGCGTAAGCAACAACCATCGCGCCATCAACTGCTTCGGGCTATGACAGCGGGGCGACTCGAGCCAAACCCGGTTGGCTCCCATGTTCCTCGGCGACATCGTCGATGCGACTACGCCAACAAAGCGTGGGCTGCAATGCAACAGCTGCGCCCACCATAGGGAACACGCGGGCGATCTACCTCGCCCAAAAATTCGGCGTCTCCTTCGTCGGCAAAGCCTCGTTTGTGAGCTTCACCGGCGGCGACAAGAGGTACATGCCACCCACATCAACCTCCTACCACGTCAACCTCGTCAAAATCCGGAGGCTCTCGTTCCACCTCAACTTGCTACATCAACGGATCATGAGCCACACGACATAGCCGGAACCAACAAGCTCGGGCGGGAGCACGGTTTGGGCGACACTTCGCGGTGATTGGCGTCCACCTTCCGGCGACGCCATTCGTGCCGGGCTTCCCGACCAAAGAACCGACTAATGAAGGAGCCAATCTTCTTCCTCGACAACCACCACTACTACGCCTCGGAATTGTCCAAGGTACTATGGGATGTACTTTCGAACCGGGTGGGATAATTTTACGCACACTTGAGGTTGGCTTTCACCCCTCGGCGTGCTCGGCACCGATGCAACCACCTCCAGAGAGCAATGGAATTCCATCCATTGATCCAGCATCAACAAAGGTCAGCATCTTCATCTTCGCCCGGTCACTTCCCGACACAAGTGGATGCACCAATCTTCGGGCCGTGCTACTTCAATCACCCCATCAACAACGACAACCGTGCGAGAACCACGGTAGCGAGGGGCGCGCTGTTCGAAAAAGGGGGGAGAGATGTCGGGACCCAATTCGAGGTGGGGCCCATGGGCCATGCATGGCACACAAGGCCCTCCTAGGGGATGCGCGTGCACACGGCCAGCCTGGCCGGCCGCCGCCGCTTTCCGTCTCCATCGCGTCATCAGCTTCGTTATTAAGTAATAAATATTTAGGGAATAAATATAGGAATAAATAGGTTGCTTGTAAGAGAGATATTCCAATCTATAAGGAAACCTCCTAGATATTTCTTAGCAAGCAAGTCTCCCTCGGACTATAAATACAAGGGGCATGTAATCGTTTGGATCTCAAGCGAGAAAATTAAAAGGGTAGCTCCTTAAGCAGCTAATCTCTCCAGCTCTCTCTCTCTCACGCGCCGCGCGCGCCGCCCGACCACGCCGCCGCCGTCGTCCGTCACACCGGCGCCCGCCGCCCTAGCGCGCCTCCACCCGCCGCCCGACCGGCGCCGCCACCGGGCGCGACAGCGCCGCAGCCCCTCGCCGTTGTCACCACCACCCCCCTTCCTCACCACCGACGATCAAGCAATCAGTGTCAATTCCGGCCCAATCTGGCCGAAATCGACACTATATTTCATCATTCTTAATAGATTGTTCATGTGAGCTGGACCGTAATTGTGAGAGCAGTAGCTAGTTAGCATACTTCAAGTCCAGTACTTGGCACAGTTAACATATTTCAGTTTATTACTTTTAATATGCAGCCAGCAAAGCTGCCATCATTTTGTAATTGAACTTTGAATGATCAGTCCTTGTTCTCCTGAATAATGTTGATGGGCTGTCCAACCAATAATTTCCTCTTTTTAGAGAGGAGGCAATATTTTTTTATATCTTGTGCAGAGCAGTTATGAAAAGGGCCTGCTGTTTAGTGTGACAGGCATATATTATATAGATACAAACTGTCTAGTGTCTGCAGTACTACGCCATCTGAATGAAAATTGACATCATGCATGCCAAGTTGAGTGTAGCCATGGGTTTCCTGAAGCTGTACAGACAAGTAGTATAATAAAGTCTGTAGTTTTTCTTTTCAAAGATCTTTTTCTTCCTTGTTTTATGATGATTCTTGCTTACTGTGTCGTTCCCCAACAACACTGAGCTTCCATCACCGATTAATATTGGAATCTGTGGAATATATAGTTGAAAACTGATAATGCTAGCTCAACTCTGATTGATGAAGGTCAGATTGGGGGAGTAAGAAGGTTAACTTGGAGCTCACACATTTCTTTGTGTTACTTGTAGTGTGCTTAGTTGAAGCAATTCATGATCTGGGAAGGTGATCTCTTGAGGAAGGAGTACTAATTACAAGGCTGTGCGATATGTGTGTTATTCAGAACACAATTTGTAATAACATGAGGAGATGAAGGGCCAGCACCTTTTGTCTCTTGATGTATGTGATTGATAACATGTGCTTGTTGCTTGGTAATAGGTCCCAAGCAACACAATTGTTGCATATCAATGTGTATAGAGGCTTATTCCGGAGATTTAAATGGTCCTGTGGTTCTAACATTGATGCGTGGTCAATTTCTTATATTACTTTTGTGTTTTCTTGATTTTTATGACTTTTTTAGATATTGTTTTCAATTTTCCAATGGTGATAAGCAGCACCAGATAAACAAAATAGCATCAGCTCAACTCTTTGCTCTTGTTCTCGTGAATCCTCACAATGGGATGCCAAACAGCCACCGAAACCACCACCACCGCCGCCCCCCGGGTTGGCAGGGGAATCAAATGTCCAAAAAAAAAATTGTGTGTGGCTGTTCTCCCGGGGTTGATTAACCCGTGCTGCCAAAGTAAGCCTAAAGATTAAGAAAGAGATTACGGGTGGATGACACAATCCTCTATGGCCGACAATCGGTGAGACAAAGAAGAGATTACGGGTAAGTTACTGCAGGTTAATAAACAGATTTTACTGTTAAAAAACGGGGCTTGCTAAGTTACAAGTTGATCTCGGCAACATTAGCATCTACTACCAGCAGTGAACGCGACGACCATTGGTTGCAGTCAACTGGCAGCTGCTTGCTCATCAGAGCTCGGTGTGCAGAACAGCCTCGTCCTTCCCCTGCTCCTCCTCCTCCTCGCCGCGGTGGTGCTTATCAGGCGCGCCACCGCAGGTGCTGCTACGGAGGCAGTCGGCGGCGGGCTGGACGCGTCCATAGTCAAACCCAACGGCGCAGTTGCACACAGTCTGCACCTCACCATCATCATCATCACGTCTGAGGTCGATGTCTCTAAGCACGATACCAGTGCACGGCACAGCATCACTGCACGCGAACCGAATGGCCTCAGCGCGTCGCGACGTGCCACTGATGTTGCGGTACGACACGTCGGAGACGGCGACGGCGGAGGTCTGGTTGGCGCACTGGCTGCGCCTGTCAGCACCAGGCGGCACGTCACAGTAGAACTGGTCGATGACGATGGGGTGATCGACGCCATCCATAACGACGTCGGCGAACCGGACGGCGCGGACGTACCCGGCGCCGCCCTGCCACGTCTTGATCCTGACCCCGTTCTGCGCGCCACGGCCGATCCTTGCGCCGTCCAGCGCGACGTTGGCCACCGCCGCGAACGCGCCGCCCTTGCCGAGACTCCCGATGCTGATCCGTGTCCCGGACCGCAGTCGATGTTGCGCATCTTGACGCCGAAGCTGCCGTTGACGATGGAGACGCAGTCGTCGCCGGTGCCGATGCGGCAGCTCTGGATGGTCACGGCCGTGGACTCGGCGACGTGGATGCCGTCCGTGTTGGGGCTGTCGTCGGGCGCCTCGATGTGGAGACCCGACACGCGCACGCCGTGGGATCGGGATACCGTCACGTGCATCTGCTGCGCGTTCTGCACGCGGAGACCCTTCAACCGCACGCCGCGGCATGAGTCGATCGTCACCGCCGTCGGAGCACCCCTGCACGGCTGCAGCACGAGAGGAGATCGTCGGCCGGCAAGAGCAGCAAGTGTTGTCAATCAATGGAACGAAGAATGGAGCAGCAGTGGAAAGGAATAATGCGCCGACGAGGTGTAAAGTAACGTACATTGGACTTGTTGATCTTGCAGGAGTTGGCCCACCACTTGGAGCCGGAGCCGTCGATGACGCCGCCGCCCTGGATGCGCGCGCCGGCGAGGCCCGAGAAGAGCAGCCATAGACGAGGGCTCCGTGGGTCCCACTCCGACGGCTCCTCCGGCGCCACGATCGTGCCCTGGATCTGCACCATCACCACATCACAATGCATGCTATATATGCCACGATCCTTGGATTGAACTGAAGCAACGACAGCAATCACCTGGATGATGATCCTGTTGTCTTTGCAGGGACCCACGAACTGGATGGCGCCGACCTTGTAGCGGCGGCCGGCGGGCACCAGGAACACCGCGTTGTCCAGTGAGCACGCCTTGTTCCACGCGCTCGCGAACGCCTGATGACAACACCGCCGCCCGCCATTGCCGGCGTCATCGGCGCCGGCATGAACCAACCACATTCAGTCAACCCATTGATGGGCGAAAAGATTGTTCAGAAAAATTGAAAAACAAAGACCAAAATGCGCGTTTAACGCGTGCGGCGGATCACATTCACATCCCGTTTCTTGACGCACGCACGCACGAATGTACGGAATCTCTCGGCGAGATCTGCACGCTGGCATGGATGGGTGAGTGAGTCCTGGCTGGATGACGAAGCTAAGCAACCGTCGAAGGAGGGGGAGGGAGAGCATCTGCACTCCCTGCTGCTGCAGGGCGTCGCCATCAGATCTCCTTGCGTTCTTGTTCTTGGCTACCATACCCCAACAACCAACCAACCCCATCTTCATCGTCATCATCACACACAAAAAGTGTGGCGTCCTGGAATCGCAACGTCTGGATCCTCCTATATTCCTCATGCCGCTGTCACGGCCACCAACATTTTGTGTACTACGTACATTACACGTACATACGTAGTAAAAGCTATGTATTTAGAAGAGCATATACTTACAGTTTGGAACAGAAAGAACATGTATAATTATATAATCCTATATATGTCGTTTAATTTAATTTCCACGAACCGACTTGTGAAACTGGTGATACATTTATGCATGCCACTGGTCAGTGTGTGTATGTACAACTAGAGGTTTGTTTGTAATATCATTTAGACAGAAAAGTTCATTCCTAGCTACTGTTTTCATGCCACTGTCACTGCTGACATGTTGCTCTCCCTGAAAGCAACTGATCTAGGTAGCTAGCGTCGTCAAACCTTGTTAATTACTTGACTCAATATACAAGAGGAGATTTGTAAGTTGTAACATATCATCATTCAGATAGATCAACTGGAACCCTTTTTTTAATCAGATTTATATCCATCAGATGTGGGCTTGTTACTTATATTAATTAGTACAAAAGAGATCGAGTTGCGTATTGGTTCAACCTTGGACGATCAACTCAGCTTTCAGTTACAGGTGAGTGAGATGACATGAATGCAACACACTTGCTAGCACAGTACAGCAGACATACTCCTATATGCACCTGTCCAAGCCGGCCACATGATTGCAATACACTACACCTCAAGGAATGAAATGCAGCACTTTAATTTGTCTGCGTGTCCTGCGATCGATCGATGCCAGGCCTCATGATCATCCTCCCAAGAACGAAATTCAGACTTGCAAGCAAACATAGATCGTCGCTAGGCAATGCCAATGGATCCACACCCATCATTTCGTATCTGGGAGCCCGGACAGTTACAGCCAAGGAGTGTATCTCTATCTGGATCTCATGGGTCCGGCCTATCCGCTGTTTTTTTAAAGCCTGTGTTCTTGTATAATTTTTGTCTCTGTTCCAAATTATAAGTCGTCGGATGCTGGTATTTACTATTGGTTTTTTTTTGTTTTTGTTTGAGTGGGCCAAAAAAGGATGGAGGTGAAAGTAAAACCTGGTGGAAACGCTTCTGAACAAGCGTGTTCGATCGTATTACTGTGGAGTGTCAATATGCAGCGCGTGATGCGAAATGCCGAAATGCAACGGTGTCTCTCTCTCCGCGCACACGCGCTGTGATGCAGGTAAAGATGATCGAACCTGGGTGTCGTCGGCGTCGCCGTCGCCCGCCGCGCCGAAGCTGTCGACGTTCACCACGTTCCTGCACACCCCCTTCTTGCCTTGCACCGCCATGACGTGGTCCTCCTCCTCCTCCTCTTCGTCTTCATCGTCGTCCTTCTCCCATTCCCACTCGAATCGACCTGGGTCGTCGTCGGCTTTGTACGTCCATAGCCGCCGACGACGACGACGACCACAGCCTCAGGACCTGCTGATCCTCCGTAGTCGCCTCACCACCATTGCCACCGGCGCCGTCGCCCACGGCCACCGCCGTCCTCGCCGCGGCCACCAACACCAAGCAGAGCAGCGCGCTCCTCCACGCCGCCGCACCCATTGCACGACGTGACGTACGGACAGTGGGAGGTACGTGGATGGTTCGCCGGCGGGCACACACGTCTAGCAGCGTGTGCCTTGGCTTGCAAGCGTGCAGTGACTTGTACCAACTCGCTCGAGCGAGCAGAGGGATGGAGATGATGAGGTCGGTGGTGGAGATGGATGGATGGAGTAGGAAGGAGGAAGAAATAGGAGGAGGACGACGACGACGAAGAAGAGGACTTGAAGTGCAAGTGAATGAATAAAAAATGAGCGTGCGACAGAGGGAGGTGTGGTTTATGCTTTACTCATCCTCTGAAAAAAGAAAACCAAACCAAAGGAAGCCCTGCATTCTTCAGGGGGCACTCTCTTTTTCCTTTCTTTTTCCCTTGGCATCATTTTGTGGTGCCTGCCAGGATGTATTTGGATGTATTTGCCGGTACGTACATACATACATAATTATTTCTTGCAAGGCAATGCTGATATAAGTGTAGTGGTTAGATAAGGCTAACACGTACCCAAGCAGGAAAAACGACGTCAACTTAGTCGTGTGGTGTTGAGAGCATGCTATGCATATGTATGCGCTACAAACAAACATTCTCAACATTCTAAGACGTCAAGGCAGGCATGTGCTGCGTGGCAGAGGAATCCGGCTAGATTTGGCGCTGTCATAAATGTCTTATTATATATATAATACAAGTACGTATAGTACTAATTTTGTATCCTCGTGGCCATGTATGTTGAGGTTTCATTACATTAGGCAATGTTGATGGCTCTTTCGCCAAAGGATCACCAGGTGGCCGCGCGGGAACGCCCCATCATAGCGCATCCACCATGTGCCTCAGTGCCATTGTCTCTGCCGACTCCAAGTGCGCGTCTGCAACTGCAATGGACTCAGATCCTGCTGGCCACCACCGGCATACGGCAACCATACGCATCGGCCACATTGCCACTTTTTCTTTCTTGTACACGAGGCAGGCAACCCCAACCAAACGGAAATGCACAAATTTGTTCAGAGGAATTGTGGCATCTGTTATGTTTTGTTTGGTTAGCAAAAGAAAATGTTTGAAAAGGTTCATTGTACGAAATGTTTTCTAGGTCCTAAGATTTCTTAGTGCCAAGTTAGGGTAACCAAACCAAGAAGATCCAAGGCAAAGATGAGAACAATTAAAAGGAACAAGTCATTAAAAGGAATTGGGAGTCTTCTTAATCCTCTATAAGCACAAGAAAAATGCTTCCTTCTTGAGTAAGACACATTTTTCTTCTTATTTTGTTTTGTCTACTATTTTATTCTTTATTTAGGACAGGCACCCCAGCTGAAACGTTCTGTCCAACACTTCTTTACTGATCCTACGTTTGTCCTGTCTGTTATGAAACATGTCGTCGTATGTTAGGACTTTCCCTCTCCGTCTCTCATGATCAACACAGTAGATGAGAAGTAGGACAAGTAGACACAAGATAGGGAGACTATTCTTTATTCATCTGAATATTGGTAATTACAACATAGAGCTCCCACATATATATAGTCCTGCCAAGGCCTAAGAGTTTCGGTAAGAGCCCACATACGAACGGACTACGATTAGGATTCCTCCTTCTCCTTTCCTTCTAGGGCCAGTCCGTGTGTTTTTTAACACTCCCCTTGGGCGATTACCACGATATGCATATGCCTCATTAAAAACTCCATCCGAAAACCCAGTGGGAAAAAACGGTTCTTGGAGAAAATAGTACATCGCATTCGTTAATTGTATTGCACATGTTGTCTCATTAAAAACCTTGTGTGAGAAACCTTCGAGTAAAAAATCACATAGGAAAAAAAAGAGTACAACATTTAACCTCCTTGGTCATATATTCTTCAGAATATTCTATTCTTCATTAATAGATATTGATCTTCATAATCTATGCATAAACTTCAGTGTTTTAGCAAATGATCTACTTGATCATTGTAATTCTAGTGGTTTACCTTAAAGGCAGATTCAATAAAATATGCTCCCCTCGTAAAAAGCCAAACTTTGAACTTCATTGTTCAAACTACACTTTTTCTTTCTTGTACACGAGGCAGGCAACCACATTTTTTTTTTTCATTTAACCAAACGGAAATGCACAAGTTTGTTCAGAGTAATTGTGGCATCTGTTATTATTTTTTTTTGGGGCACGAGTTTTGCTTGGTTAGCAAAAAGAAATTGTTTGAAAAGGTTCATTGTACGAAATGTTTTCTAGATCCTAAGATTTCTTAGTGTCAAAGTTAGGGAAACCAAACGAAGAAGATCCAAGGCAAAGATGAGAACAATTAAAAGGAATTGGGAGTCTTCTTAATCCTCTATAAGCACAAGAAAAATGCTTCCTTCTTGAGTAAGACTCATTTTTCTTTCTTATTTGTTTTGTCTACTATTTATTCTTTTATTTAGGATAGGCAGCCCAGCTGAAACGTTGTGTCGAACACTTCTTTACTGATCCTACGTTTGTTCTGTGAAACTGAAATGATTCCTGCGTGAAATTGAACGGATTCCAGTGTAATTCATCTGTAAATCCTACGATGTTCATGTGTTAGATCGGTCTTTATTTCTAGTTGTGTTGTCTTCGTTCCTCCGTATTCATTTTTAGTTGCAGAGTCCCCTTGTACTGATGGGGATGATCCTGACAGCAACCTTAGAGCATCATCTCGACGCATTGAGACCTGCTTCTGTGGCATCTGTGCTGGTGCTGGGCCTGCTCTGCCACGCACATTTTTCCTGCTGCAACGCTGACTGTTTGGTACGCATCACCTCACTCTTCTTTTCGGGAAACCGGGGAAAAAAAAAGTAGATAAAAATAAAAGAGCACCAAACGAAGCGTGCTATCGGTTGTCCATTGCTACCAAAAGAAAATGATAGCCGCTTCCATTTCAGACATGTTACCAAGGCAAGGCCTACCAAAAAATGTTATCACCAGTATGTTTATATTGCCGGCAAAACAGCATCGATGCAATATGACGAGGATGCGCTGTAGAATGCACATGGATTGCAAGACGCAAACCTGATCTCATTTACCTTCTGATCATGAAACCCCAAGCGGGGGGGAAGTGACCTTACACCTGGACGGCTGAGGTCCAGAACTCGCCAAGAAAAAAAAAAAAACATGCTGACATGTACAACGCTGTACGGGCACGATTACCATCTACTTACTAGTTACCTTGTGTATACTCTGCCCGCCAATTTTGATCGAGCGTCCTTACATAGGTCCTTGTCAGGACATGTTGATCTCCACGCTGCCACTCTTGGGGAACCGGCAGACAGGGCACACATCAGATACCCTTTCGCAGTCGACGCACAGGCAGAGGTGGCGGCACGGCATCACCAGCACCGAAGCCTCCTTCCCGCCACACCACCTGCAGGCCCCCAGCCCTACGGTAGCCGTCGTCGTCGCGGTCCTGCTGCCGCCACCCAGGAGGCCTGACTGGAAGAAGCCCTCGGGGTGGCTCCGTCGGCATTGGGGTTCTGGCTGGAGGCCGCGTTGTCCACCTCCTCACTGTCACCAGTGCCTTCTCTGGTGAGGTTGGTGCTCTGCGCCACCACTTGCATCAGCCTAGTTTTCAGGCTATTGGCGACCGACTGGTTGTACATGGCTGCTGACTGCCACGACTGCACCTCCAAGGCCACTTGCCTGATCTGCTCGTTCAACTCCTTGCTCTTCCTGTTCATAGCCTCCGCCTCCAGTTCCTTCTCCCGCAGCTTCTTCCCCACCGCTCTTTCGAGGTTTGCCAAGAAAGAAATCATCCGCCGCTGGTTCGCCTCCTTCATCTGCTTGCCAATTTGTTCTGCCTGCGGAGAATAATAAGAACCATGAAGTGGTCAAGTAGAAAGCGATTACCAGAAGAAATCACTCTAGTGGTTCGAAGAGTGTGTTACTTAAAATCCAACAGTTAGAACCATGTAACACACAAGATCAATACACTAGATACTAAAATTGAAAACCAAACGCTATCCCATATATTCCCGTTATAACATGGTATGCATAACTGATCCGAATGCTCTGCATAGAAACTGAAAGCAGGAGGAGAATCAATGCACTCCAGCAAGCCAATATATCTATCCATGCTCTCACACAGCATATTTGTAGTAACTAAACCATTTCAAATATAAAGGTCTAGCACTGTTTCCATGATGGAATAACCAAATAAAATTTGCATAAATAATTAGCACTTTGCTCATTTCATCGTTGTTGCCCGATAAAACACAACATTCAGGATTTGATCAATGAATGAAGCTGCATTACCTGAAGTCTTAGATAATAGCTGATCTCTTTGTTTTCTTTGTCCAGTTCAGCCATGAGATCATCAACAGAAGTCATCGTGGTAGGCAAAGAGGTCATGCTACCACTACCAGAAGTGATGGACGAATTGTGCTCATCATCCTCATAGGACAGCCTCAGACCAGTTGATACAGCACTTGGATTGCCAACACGCGCTAACCGATCCGCATTCTGTTGATGATAGTCGTTCAAGGACATCTGAAGCTTGAGCAGCTTCTCAGTGCCTGCATCCATGTTTGAAGTCCTTGCTTGGTTCATAACAGGAAGGTGGGTGTTTCCGGTGTAATTACAATAACCAGCAGGGCCAACCGCGGGGACTGCATTGATTATAAGTTATAAAACAAGGTTGGTCAGAGAAAAAAAAAAAAAAAAAGGATAGAAATTCAGTGGTGTGGCAAGAAGGCATCTGAAAATATGGATCCCAATATGTAAGTCTATGAAATAGCATGCTAGGGCAAGGATAATGTGTAATGACTATTCGTGGGTTGGGTGTTTTCATTGTTAACACGCTTTGTGAGATAAAAATTTTACTGGCATTATTATAGACAAATTAGATGTTACTGACATATTCACATGACTGAATGAATGGTAAACAGGTGGGGTGGAACATTGTCGCTGCAAATTTCGATGGTCCAAAATCCAGCACAAACATTATTCTAGCACGCAAATCTGCTAGTAAACGATTCAGGGGATACCATCCGCATACAAATCGGCTAATAAACGATTCACAGTCAGGAAAAGCAACGCCTCAAGCAACGAGTAATAAGCAGGCAGGTTGGTTATCCGTCTTACCTGCTGTGCTTCCGAACAGCTGCAGCGGCGCAGCGGACTTGGTGCTGAACAGGAACTGGCTCTGGTTCTGGCTCTGATTGGGATCCTCCATGGCGGCGCCGGAAGGGTAGAAATGGGCGCCACCCATCCGGAACGCTTCCCCGTCCATTCCACTCCTCCCTGCCAAGCGAACAGAAGCTGTGATGTCAGGGAGTGAACAGGCACATCAGAGACATCTGTCTCCCCGAATTCAATCCGGAGTAGACGACGAGAGGACCGGGCACGGCGAGCAACAATCGATCCGATTCGATTCGACTCGTTCCGTACCAGGAAGAAGAAGCCGGCCGCGGCAGATCACACCCCGAGTCGCCTCCGCCGCCGCCCTCCAATCGGGCACGAATCCGCGCCAATCAAAGGGGAAGCCGAGCTCGCCCACGCCGATCCGATCGCGAGCGCCCCTGATCGAAGAACGCGTAGGTAGAAAAAATCAGAGGGGAAACAAATCCAGCAACCGAAAATCCGCAATGCGATTTATGGGATGGGACCAAGCGAGGAGACGGTGGGAACGGAGGGAAACGCACCGGAACCGCTGCGTCGCCGCCGGTGCCGGCGGATTGAGGTTGGGTTGGGTTGGATTGGGGAGTCCGTCCGTCCGTCCGCGCGGTGAGGTGCTGGTGGTGGTGGAGGTGGAGCGGGGCGTTGGGAATTCCGCGATTTATTGCCGGTTTTAATTAATTAATTAATTAATTACCTTACGTCCGGGCCGGCGTCGCTTGTGTTGTGTGCGTTCACGGAGAGGAAAAGGAGGCGGCGGAGGAGTAGGAGGAGCGAGCGGTTCCACTTCCACTCCACCACCGGTTTGCCACGCACGCCACCGAGCCACGTCATTGGGCCCATCCGTAAACGAACTTCTGTTTCTGTGGGTGGTACATGGGCTGGTCTGGGCTGGGCTGGCCAAATTGAAAAGACGAGTGTAATACTTTTGGGCCCCAGTTTGTAATGCTGGCAGGTAGTTGGTGTGCTGGCTAGCAGGGTTTTAAATTTTGGTTTACATTTTTTTTTTGGTTTACATGTTTTTATTACCGATCACGGTTAAAAGTTAGCAAAAAGAGTCAAAGTCGATGGACCGTGAGAGAGCAAGATGAAATCAGGGTTTGACCGAAAAAAGATGCAACGTTATGATACCATGGCCGATCAGTCGAGAAAGAACAATTTCTATAAATCATTGTGGGTGAGGGGAGCCTTCAAGCATCCGAAATACGTACGCCGGGTTGTAGATGACATAGCCTTCCTAATAGAAAATGAAAATGTATGAATTTGGAAATTCACTTCTCCCAAATTTCGGTTCAAGAAAATGGTAAATAAATTGATATTATGGAGCTCATCATAGGTAGGTGGTTTCCACTATGATAGATGGTAACATTTGTACTTTGTATACGACACTAATTGGACAAATCCTATCCAACATGTACGTCTAAACACCATTATTTGTAACCCAAAATCCGATTGGACCGAAATTTTGAACCGGCTGATGAAATCCACCACCCAAAGCCAAACAAGGTGACGACGATGGAAGAAGATGCACGATGCATATGTCAACGAATATTTAAGGCTTTTTTTCTTTCCCTCCTCCTGAATAGTGAATGAACAAGCAACAACAACATTTTGAACCCAATCATAGCATGGGGGTTAAAAATTTATTTAACACGCCGCGGGTTGGAGGCGGCGGTCGACATTTGTGTGCGACGGCGAGAGCCTCCCGCCGAAGGTCGCCCGCCGCCGTCTTTGTGCCGCCCGCTCCGAGGTCATTCGTTCGTGCCACCTTTGCCGCCGGAGGCGATCCATGCTCTGTCGTGCCGGCCGCCGCTCCGGTGGCGCTCATCGCCTTCCTAGCCCCATCGGCCACGCCTATCCACTCCGGGAACACTCGGCACAACGGTCGGAGGCGGGGTCCGTGCAGTTTGGTGGCGGCGTCGGCCTCATCTTCACTAAGTTATCATTTGCATTTTGGCCCGATGCAAAACATGGTGCCAACTGGTGTGCCTAGCTATGGGTCTAATGTACAATAGGGCAAGGGTGAAGAACAACCAGAACAGTACTCCATCCCACAAATAGTTACATATTTAGGATTCGGTACCGTAATCAAGATGGAAAATTACCAAAATACCCTCATGGTTGTCGGCCAGCAGCCATGGTCCATGGATGATGGATAGTGAGGCGGAAGCGAGATTTTATTAGTTACGGGAGGATGCAAAGCGAGCCACAACCAACCAACTCGGATGGACCGAAAGTGAGCCTAAGTTGATTTGTTTATATATATATTTTCTGGCCGGATATCCTCCCACGCAATGCTCTGCCACTTTTGTATGCCTCCGAGCGAATCAACAATAACGTGAGTGGTTTGAGCAAATTTAGAGGATAAAAAAGAAGCCTAAACTTTTCAAATCATTTTTTTTTGGGGGTGGGGTGTGTGTGTGTGTGGGGGGGTTGCCCCCCTTCCCTCCGCCGCCGGCGCAACAATAGTGTGTAAGTACATTGTGAAATTTGACACATAGTGCTTCATACATACCGTCATATACAATTACGCTGACGTTTCCGCTGCCGATGTCGGCAATCGCAAATGACCGGTAGCTTGTGCTTGTCTTTGTGGCCCGGCACCTCGATAATATAAATAGGAGTTGCATTGTTAGTTTTGGACCGTTGAGAAGTAATGAAAGGTGAAAACATCAAAAAGGAGACAAGCTAACATGCACCGGCGGTGGTGGCGGGGACGAGGGCATCAACGTCGGATTGCCGCACCTGAACGTAGAGATCCTGGACAAGCATCGTGAATTCACGCATGTCATAGAGATCTGTTCTCCAAATTACGCATCTCCGACTCCGGCTGCGACTGATGTTTATGAAATTTTTAGCATATCTCTCTTCATTTGATCAACCCAGCCGTGACCACTGTACTTGCGGCGGGCTAATGTCGGCTGATTTAACAATATTCTATAAGCAAAGAATAAGCTGAAGCAAGAACAAAAACAGTACATATGCCCCCCTGGCGGCGGAGGATGCAAATGACAAACAAATGGTCGGTCAGTTTAACCATCTGTCAGTCACTGTGACCGACTAATTGGCGTTTCCTTATTCAACACATGTGGGTGTGTTTAGATCACCCGAATTAATTTGCCTTGAAATTCCAAAATTCCCGTTACATCAAATCATTATATGTACCAAAAGACGCATGCATTGAGTATGAAATATAGATAAACAAAATAACTAATTGCACAGTTTAGATGTACTCTCCGGCATCGAATCTTTTTAGCCTAGTTACCTATGGTAGGATAATATTTACCACAAACAAAAATGAAAAATGCTAAAGTTCAGAACAGTGCCAGTTTTTAGGACAACCAGACAAATCCACGGTGACTGGGAGGAGAGAAGAGCCGCGCCATATCGTTGTTTCGCAGAGAGCTTTCTTGGTCCTGAATCCAAAGCTGCAACGCCTGCACTGCATGTAGTCAAATCCTTCCAATTCCATGTTGGAAGTTGGAACTGTAACGTATACGTACGGAGTAGTTTTTATTTATTTATTTATTTTGAGAAATACGGAGTAGCAGGTGTAGCCGAACTGTAACATATACGTACGTAGTAGTTTTTATTTAATTATTTTGAGAAATACGGAGTAGCAGGTGTAGCCATAGCCACAATAGTCGTCGTCGTCAGTGAAACAAAACCAGCTATAGGGAGGGGGACGATAACGACAATGAAAAGGACCGCCGGGCCGGGCCGGACCGCGAGAACGCAGTTCCCGTGTGCCTGGTTAGCTTGCTGTAGCACACAACGCCACACTCCCCTGCTTACAGTTACACTGCAGGCGCTCGGCACATAAACCGCCGGTGCTTACGCGAGTCGCGCCGCGACATGCAAGCACGCGGCAACTAGCAGCTTATTATACCAGAGGGCAGAGGCAGAAGAGCTTGCACTTTGTAGAGATGAATATCACGAGGATAGGGTGTCGCCGTGACGCGGCTCGGTCGTCCTAGCTAGCTACACTCCGACGATCTACCACCGGCGGCACGGCAGCCGGCCTCTTGCGCCGCGCCGTACTGCGGCGTCGCCGTCCAGGTTCCTTGTCAGTGGTATGACATCCAATGATCCAATCACTTTATATATGAATAATTATATATACTGATTGATTGATGAAAGCTCTGTGTCTAGTCTCGTTGGGGTTGGGCAGCAGCTGGCGGCCGGATCATCGTCGACCGGCGGCGCGGCGAACTCAACGTATAGGCGGCAGCCGGGCGGGCGGGATAAGGGCGCGATCTCGATCGGGATGAAGTCGGAGATACTGCCTGCAGGTACACACTACGTACCGCTCCTCTCCGATCCGCCCGGCCTTTACGATTTCAATTTATTGAATAAATTTTATTTTCAATTAGCTAAGGTCCCTTTAGAACGCGGGAGCATTTTATGAATCATGTGAAAATTCGACGTTACAAAGGGGCGCAAAAGGTTTTGCATATACAGTTATATTCTAGGATCTACATCTCATTCTAAATTTTTTCACCGCAACCTCGATCATTTTCCTTAATTAGGACATCAAGCATGGCTTTTTAAAGACAATCTATAATAATTAAGGAATATAATCCACTATTAAAGGGAATGGATGGAGACATATAGACCAAAACCTCATGCCTGAGAAGGTAATCCATTATCGATATATAAGAGCTACTATGATCTCGTTCGGTTAGCCAATAAGCCCGCTGATCGATTTTGGCTAATTGAATAGTGTTTTGTGAGAATCTTAAAACGCCATTTTCTAGCAGGAAGGAAGTGGCATAAAAAAAAATGTATGTCAAGTCGTTTGTTTCTTGTTTTGACTCATTTCCCTTTCAAGTCTAAGTCGGTCAAGCAAGCGTGACTGACTGGTCGGTCGTTTGTTTTTTTTGACCCATGACGTGTTGGACAATGTGGCTAATCTCCCGTAACGTGCGGTCCACGCTAACAAGTAAGGACAAGCATGAGAATGGACTGGACTCTCTTTTTTTCAAAGTAAGCGGCCCATATGTCTGTCTATCCTATCCTCTAACGAGGAGCCTAGCGGGTCTGGCCCATTAAGAAGCTTCGTTCCCTCATAGATGGGCTTACATGTGAGCCCATGAGGAATTGAGTAGGGCCTCCATTTTTGAAGGATTAGTGTTCCATATTATTGGTTTGATTAATTTGATTGACCAAAAAGCATCCTTCTCCACAACTCAAGAAAAAATAATAAAGCATCCTCCTCCAAAATCCAAAAAGAAAATCAACAAAAACCAAGCAAATGAGCAATGCAAATTGCAATGTAACGGCGTAGTACATCTGTGTGGATGCATTGTTTAAGCATAAGGCATCTGGTGCTGCCTTTGAGTTGAAAATAGGGGTGGTAAAAAAGCTGCACTGCGCTGCGGCCGGTGGCATCTTTGGTCTGGATGAGGGAAAGTTGGCTACTTTGAGGAAAAAGAGCACACACTGCTGCTAGTGTACCAGCTTGTGTGTGTGCTGCGGCCTGCCTGCTGCCATACGAGTACGTGTTTGCTTGTGATACATGTGGGAGTGCATGGCGTTGTCACTGCTGACACGCGCGCTGTAAAAAAAAAAAAGAATCTATCACCTTGAAGTCGCAGTAATATCCTTTTCTTTTCTTTTTGTTTTTGTTTAGGATAACCGAACACATTCTCAAGACTACTGGAGTACGATCCGCGCCGGGAATATATAGGAATATAAAATAAATAATTTTCGATTCCAGGATAAGGTATAGGCAGCCGCGGCCGGCAGAGCAGAGAATCGATGGCTTTCGGAAAGTCAAGGTCACATGTACAAGAGGCAGCCACATATGGCTGGGATCTCTTGATTTCGTGACACGTACGTTTGGGACAAATCCACATCCTAGATATTATAATATATATAAGAGAGTTGCTATATATCTTTGACCTCTGAAAAAATGCGGGATTTCAAGCGACGAATCTCGCATTACACATATGCGGAATCTTCTTCCTCTCTCGTTGGTCGCTGTTCATCTTCTTCCCTCTCGCCGCCCTCTCATTTTCGCGCGCCCCCCGCCATCGGCCACCACCCCACCGCGGGCGGTAGGGATCGCCCGAGAGCTCCCGGTAGGGCCGGGGCCCTAGCGAGCTCCGGCCCGAACCCTAGCGCCCGTGGCGGCCACCCCTCTTCCCCCACAAAGAAGGACAACTCACGGATCTTCCTATAGGAAGGACAACTCACGAGAGGGGAGTGGAGAGGACGGAGAGGAGGAGAAGGAGATGCTCGCCGGCGCCGCCATTGCCGCCCCTGGAAGGTCTGGCCGGCACATGCGGCGTCGCGTGGAGCAAAGCCACGGGGCTTGTGGGTCGCGGCGCCTGAAATCATATGGGATTTTAGGCGCCTGTTGTATAGGAAAGGAAAGGTGTTATAATAAAACCCTCTAGCCCTACGTTACCATAAAAAACAAGTACTGTATAGAGCTTGTCGCAAAAAATTGAGGTGACTAGTTGAAGTGATAATTGATAGTACTAGCAAGCAATCCAAAACATGCCCTCGATCACTACCTGTTGAGAAGAAGAGCGCGCGCGCCCGCCCTGTTGGATTCAGTGTGCGTAAAGGTTCTCACAGTACACGGTACTCGTACACCTCAGAATTCAGGCGCTAAAGCTGTAAAGCGAATAAACTGATACGCCCTACAACTAGTGCACGAGTAGAATAGTAGTAGTAGCTGATTACGAGGCTAAAGCAACCCACGTCAAGTAAATCCTACTCCTACTATAGCTAGTAATCGTCCTCGGAGGGAGCTGACCGATGATGAACTTATTCCCAAGCGCAGTGCGCGGCTTGCGGCGAAGAGTGCGTACAGGGAGAAGAGGCCAGAGGCTCAGGCGAGGAAGGTGCTCTTGAAGAAGATGGGGATCCACGTCGGGCGGAAGCACGGGGGAGGTCTCCTTTGACGAACTTCGCGCCTTGGACCCGCCCGGCGTCAACGGGGAGGCGATGGAGGTGTTCTTTTTCCGTGGGAAGAAGCGGAGACCTTCTCCGAGCCGGCGGACGACGCCCGAGTGTGAGAGGTCGAGGTCGCGAATTGGTTATCCATGTAATCGTTATTTTGGATCCATGGTTTAGGACTTTCTTCGGTTTTTATTCTTTGGGGGCTGGAAGTGATGTCCACTCTCGGCATCACGATTTAGTCTTTGTATTTGGATTTGGTTTTCCTTCCTCTTAATGAAAAAAACGGGTGAATGGCGGGTCGCGAAAAAAAAAACTATAGCTAGTAATCGTAGATACAGTTTATTCTCTGATTACGAGAGAGAGATGAGATCCGTGGACTGGACTGAAGTTGGCACGGGAGCGGAATCTCCCTCCGCTTGACAACCGCCGGGTGCTACCTTCCAAACCACATCGAGTTGAATTGAAAGAAAGAAAAGAAAATCACCCCAGTGCCATGCTGATGCATCCATGCTTAGCTGCAACCGCAATGCAGGCACTACATTACGTTACACATTGGTGCAGACATCCATTCAGGTTCACTTCAGGTGGAGTGGCGTGCAGACTGTAGGGAATATTTGGTCGCGTCAGTCAATTGTTGGTTGTTTTCGCTTTGGCGTTTGCCCCTAATTTCCTTTGCTTGCGGTCGGACGCGAGTGAGAGCATGTCCGGCCGGGATGGTCTCCAGAGAACGGGCCGGCGAAGCCGGGAGGTGGGGAGCCGCAGCGCAAGCCCAGGAGAAGAAGCAAACAAACGCCAAAGCCGTCGTCAGGAACGGGGGGACAGCAAGGTGACGTAGGTACAAGGGCATCCAGCTCCGGCTCGCCGGATGAGTCGCCGTCGGCGAGCTGAGCCTGAGCTGGTGGGGGGATTAGGGAGCCCCGGCCGGCCCCCGTCCTGCGATGCACCCCGACCCGACCGACAGCGTGCACCAAGGCCTGCAAGGATGGAAGCAAGGAGAAGCGGCCACAGGGCCAGAGACCACGCGCGCGCCGAAATCTGCATGCACTCACCGTCTTTCTTTGCAGTTTTGCACCGCATTGGACGTTGGTCCGAGGCCCCTCTCCTCCTCTCCCTGCGTCACAGTGGCAGTGGCAGTGTCCCGTGTCCCCATGGACGACGATGGACCATGGGCATGGGCACGCGCTGCCATGCCAGAACACCGCGCTTGTCTCTTCCGCGGAGAATCTCTCGGTCTCAGCACTTGCCAACTGCAAGCCATGCATGCGTGCATGCCATTGCCACCCCCACTGAACCACCTCCTTCCTCTGTTTCCTCTGAATCAAGCCGTAACAGCAGCTGTATTGCATGCACCACTGCAGGCAACTTCTCTCAATCTCTCCTCTTCTCAATCTCCATATGACCTACCACTAGCATGATACCACCACCTCTCCTCTCTTCTCTTCTGTTTTCTTCTGTTCATCAGCAGCAGCAGCTACTAGCCATGCTTGCATTCCTTTCCTTACCATTGGGAAAAGAGAAGGCTGGCTTATTTTACCAGCACACACTCCTACATACAGTGCTGCCACTTTCTCGGGCTTCGTTCTCTACCTCTCGAGGCCTCCATCGCCTCGCCTTTCATGGTCATGCCACATCGTCTGCACACTGCCACTCACGCTGATGCTGCCTGCCTGTATTCATTCATTCATTCGATCCCCGTACCTTCGGGTTTTGGCAGATTTGGTTGCGGTGCGTGCCACATCATGGGTGCCGGCAGATCGCCAGCCCATATCATGCGCCTTTTATTCTCCAATTACCCATGGCCATAGCTAGATATCTCGATCTGACGATCTCTTCTTTTTTGTGATCTCGCCGAGGAGCCAAAAACTAACATACATTTTGACCCATCCATGCCACTAATTAACACCGGTGGTAATTAACTTCAAAGTACGTCGTGGCAAGCTTGGGATGGGCATCGAGTCAAGGCAGGGAAATCTACATTGATCTCTCGTCCTCTGATTATAGTGATCAAAAGCAGCAGGATCCATCTCGGAAGACGGCGACCACTATACAATATTATTCTCAGCCTAATTGTTCCCTTGAGCTTGATGCATGCAATTTACTTACTGTATTACCTACTAGTATATACTAGTAGCACAGTATATAGCACACTGGCCTGTCTCCACCACATACAGCTAAGTGAAACACTCAACACAGAGCTAGGGTACCTTTCTTGTTTATCCCCGTCAGCATCAGCAGGCGTCAGTTGTACCAGTACGTACTCCTGTACATGTACATGCATGATTCACCAACCGAATTAAAGGATCTTTTTTCTCGAATTAAAGGATCTCAACTAGAGTTTGCCTTCAAGGACCAAGAACTAAAGTGATAAAGTGATGATACGATGCATGCCATTAACCCACCCCCAAGTGTAGCTACCTAAGCTAGTGCCATGATGAGATGATGATCGATCGATTCTGTTCTCTCTCCTCTGTTCCAACTTCAGTTCACACCCTACCCTTGTTGGTACGTACTTCACACCGCAGGGAAATGATATAGGTCATTATGTATTCTTACTTATTCGGTCTGACGAAGGATCGGATATAGAATAGTATAATATAAAGTGATTCTAAAAAAAGAATAATAAAAAGTGATAAAGCAATGATACAATGAGATTTATTTGACCCCCCAAGTCGTAGTGATCTTCATGTTTAGATGATCCTTTATACATCATATATGTTCTTAATTTTCTGTTGCACACTTGTTGCCACAGAACACAACTGCTAGTACTAAATGACTACATAGTCAGATAAAATAGGAACAAATAACAATACTCGTTGACAAAAAAAATATGGAACAAGATAACCTTCCGCGTCACCAGAGAGATCAAATCGCTTCCATGCATTTCTTAATTGAAGCTTTTGTTCACAAAAGACTATAATTTCTTCACAAAAAATACATAGTATAATGGATCTCCATTTCAGGAAAAATAAATAAAGTAAAGACCGCTAGTACTGATTAAAAAAAACAAAGAAAGTGTGTCCTTACTCCTTTGGGAGTTGGGATGGGGATCGATCAAATCAAGGCAAGGTAGTAGTAATCACATTACACTGATTCGGTCTGAAACGAAGAGTAGAGTGGCTGTGATTATAGTGATCAAAAGCAGGATCCTTCTACAAAGACGAGAACGAGAGGGCCTTAGTTTATGATTATGATTATTATATACTTAATCCGTTATATACTAGCATACATTGTCAGCTTTTGCTTGACCATGCATAGGACACCGGCACTGCATGCATTGTGTGAACATCGAAAGAACAAAGAGAGGGCTGAGTGCGTGCCTTTCGTGTCCCCGTAGCTGCCTCCTCATCAGACAGTTTCAACTATGAGTAAAGGATCAGATACTATACTAAGATCGTAAAACTAGCTAGCTTGGAGTCCTTGGGAGTTGGGATGGGGATCAAATCAAGGCAGGGCAGGGTAGTAATCACATTACACTGATGTCGTCTGAAACATAGACTAGATAGAGTGGTTGTGATCATAGTGATCAAAAGCAGGAATGATATATCCTTCTACAAAGACGAGAATGCATGCCTTAGTATATTATTATTACTTAATCCTATGCACTAGTACTAGTACTATATTGTAAGCTTGACTTTGCTTGACTATGCATTAGGTTAGGAACAAAGATGAGGGCGTGCCTTTGGCGTGGCTCCTCGTCAGACAGTTTGAACAATGTGAGTAAAGGATCGGATGCTAATCGTACACTAGCTTGGTCCTCTAGCTCCTTAATTTTGGAGTTTGGACTAGACTAGCTAGTCTACTAGGAGCATTGCATAAGTATGCTTTTATTTGATGGATCATGTATAGCATATCGAATAAAATTGATAAAGCAAATGAAACAAAAAAGCAACTGATCGAGCCACCAAAGCCGTCGGCGTAGTACTAGTGCTCTGGTGACATGACACGATTCTATTCTCCTCTGTTTCGATCTGGATCGATGATGACCCTGTAAATTTACAGAGTATGCACAGCACAGTATTTCGATCTGTTCTCAGTTCAAAGGGTCATCTACTTACTACGTACGAGTACAGTATATATATACCACATTATACGACAGCTAATTAATAAATCGTGAAGAAACATGCAGAGAAAGTGTATTGTTTGTGAAACTACGTACGTACATCTGAGTACAAAATATACGTACCACCACCAAAACGTACTAGTATGGTACGTAGTAGCTTGGAGTAGTAGGTATACGGTTCATTTGAATCGATTTGGTGGGCCCTGTTCCATCACGTGCAGATTATGGCATTTGGCGACAATCACAACTGACAACTGAACTCCTGTCGTTCGTTCGGCTGAGCGAGAGAAAGATAGAGACGAGCATCGTATATATGGTCCACTTCTTCGGAGTACACTTTAAATTATAAGATTTGTACTGAAATATAATCTATTTTCCTAATGAATTTGATTTTATACAGTTTGTTCAAAAGGAAAACCATATATTGAGGTTAAAAAACCTAATTGGATAGAATCTATAGGTACATATATGCATAATTTAAGTGTTCGTCTTAGCATTAAATTATGATGATGAGACGGAAGGAGTAGGCTTTGAAGTCTAAGTTGAAAAGCTAAACTTTTTTCAACCTAATATTTGTAATAACTGTAATAGCAACTGATAGGATTTAAAAGATTGAAACTCCTTTTTTAAAAAAAAAATAAAAATAGATGACCATTCTCCTTGACGTACGATGAAAACTTGCAAGAACACGCATTTATTTATTCCTCCATTGAAATTGCCTCAATTTGCCTGCTAGTAGTAGTACGTAGCTGCCGCTGTCGCTCGTGATGGCGATGCGCGCGCAGGGTAGGTACGTTTGTTTGATTAGTTCACGGGATGTAGGGCGGCCGTGACAAGAAGCGACGACGAGCGAGGGTAATGAGTGAGAGGCTATCATCGATTAGGCTTTAGGCGCCAAATCACAGAACGATGAGAGGAGGAGGTGGAAGCAGATGTTCCGTCTGCATCGTCATCCATGTATTTTACGGGAATGATTCGGAGGCATATCTCCTCTCCTCTGCATGCATGCATGATTTGGCGCCACCCGTTCCGTTCTCCTGCATCTCCTCTGCATGATTTGGCGCCATGGTCCTCCCGCATCTCCTCTCTAGATCTGTCTCTCTCCTTGAATAGGCCCCGGGGCCCGGGCCATGCATAGTCGCATTGCACTGACAATTTGACATGCTGCTATTGTATGGTTTGGTATGCTAGTACTAGGCTCTAGCCATGCATGGGGATTGTGAACCCAATGAATCCATGATTAGTAGCGCGGCGCGGTGAGTACGTAGGTGTAGTGGTAGCGTATATATCATCGATGCATCTGCATCCCTGCATCAATCGTGGACGGAGGCTGGTTTGGTTTTCATTTCGTCCATGGATTGCTGTTATCGTCCTCGTCAGTCACATGCACACGCACTGTTGCAGCGGAACGGGATGGATGGTCCGGGCTACTGGGCGGAACAGCCAAGCCAGCTTGCTGTCTGCCTACCTATCGTCTCGCTTTCAAAGGTCCAACCTCTTGCTGGAGTACTACAGTAGTAGTAGCATGAACCAGGCCTGCATGCATGCCGTTTTTTTTGCTCCCATCCTCCTATTTGCCGGCTGTTTTTTGAGAGAGAGGAGTCGTAGGCACACAGAATACAAACGTTTGTTTTAAAAAAAATAGTAAGTGAATTAGCAGCACATTGAGCAGATGAACAATCCATTAGCAATGACAAGGTGAGGAAGATTCCACCGTCTGCATTGCCAAACTGTCAGACGTCAGTGATTGTGATTACGGGATCGGCCACTGCGTCCGTCACCTGTCTGTCCATCTTGTTGGATCCCGCGGCCTCGGGCGGTCTGGGCGGGCTACAGGGCCACCCGTGCCCGTCCTTGGTGGGCCCTAGACACGATGGAGCCCTGGCTGGTGGGTGTCGGGTGGGTCCCCCTGGAAGACGGCTGGATCATGAATGGGCCTGCGCGATGGATTGATCCGGTTGCCACTTGTCGGTGTGTGTGTGTGCATGGCCTCTGCTCCCCCCCACTCGGCACGTCGCCCCATGCCACGCACTCGGTCACGCACTCACAGAGAGAGAGGGAGGGCAGTGGAACACGTAGTACACCGGTGACCCTCTCTCCTGCGCTGCGCGCCGCGCACTCTCCTCTGGCCGGCCTCTTCTCGGTGTGGCCGTCGTCGCCCCCCTCGCCGGGTGAGAGAGAGAGTCGTCGTCCTCTGTCTCCGTCCGACGCTCCATGCACGCACCCGACACTCGGACAGCGACGCCGCTCCGGCCGTCCTTGGTCCTGCCCATCGAAAGCGACGCTACCTGCTGCCGTCCCTTGCTGTGGCCCCGTCCTTGTCCTTGCCCGGCCTCCCCGTCCGTCTCCTCCTCGATCGCTACTAGTACTAGTAGAGCCAAGCAGCAGACTTGGCCCCTTGCTGTTGGCTGCCGCTGTGCTCTACCTGCATGCACCGTCGTCTGCACTGCACTGCACCGCGGAGGATCCACCGTCTGCACGGCACAGCCACACCGCGGCGGAACAGAATGCAGCAGTGCAGCGCGGCAGGGAACGAATGCGCGCGCGCAGGCACGCCTTCTCCGTGACAACAGACCTGCCCGCCTCGAACGCCGACGCCGACCACCACCACAGGACCCCTCGCTCATTCTGTTCCTGTGCCAGTGCTAGTGCCAGTGCCATGCGGTGCAGATGCACGCACCGGTCCTGACTCCTGGCGCCAACAATTGAATGCCGGGAAGCTATAGCTTCCGTTGCCTTGCCCCCCTCACGCTACAACCATCCAGTCCAACTCCGTCGAGTCGACCGACACGTCTCGCATCGCCGTCGCGTGTTCAATTAAAGTTAACTATATAAATCTCTTTTGCAACGCTCGCACGTCGGTGGTCGCTACCAGGCAGCTGCTGGCGGTACTAGGTTGGTTCCGCCACAAACCAACAACCTTTCTTTCCACTGTTCCACATCTCTATCTATACTTCTTCAATGAGGGACATCTTTGCTATTTGAGCTTCACCGTTGAATTGATTTCCAAAAGATTTTCTAAAACACCACTACTAATAGCATGCATATATGGGTTCAAATTAGCCTAGCTTTATGGATGCCTGATTCATTATGGAGTACGTTACAAAGACTAATCCAACGCAAAGGTCTTGACTCACTTTTCGCGCTCGTTTCCTGGGAAATTTGGAAAGAGCGCGCAACGCACGGTGTTTTAGGGAGTCCACTTCCTCGATCATCGATGTCCTTCAAGTTGTTCGGGCGGAAGCTGATAGATGGATTGAAGCGGGAGCAATTGGGCTTGAGCTTTGGCTCAACCCATGAGTTTGGTGTCTTGCTCCCCCAGTGTTTTCTTTTTATGTAATTTTTATTTTAATTTTTTTCGGGTGTTCGGTTTCGACGTTCTTGTGCATAAACTACGCTTCTTCTTAATACAAAGATACGTACACTCGTGCGCATTCTCGAAAAAAAAAATCGTACTTACAAAATGCATGCATGTATGTACGTACCAGGCAGTTATACTATACAGTATAGTATACAAATACGAGTGCCAACCCGTACTACTCGATCTCATGAGCGAGCACCTCATGTGCGCTGCGCTGCGCTGCTCTGCTCTGTCACGAGGCGCTGAACCTGAAACGAGTGCTTGTGCTGCTGACTGATGAGCGCGCACTAGTCGCTGCTTTCGATTTGCGTGGCTTTTTAGCTTTTCTCCTCCGTCGCTTTGTTTCCTCTGAACCTGATCATTTCTTGCTGCTGCTTTATTATTTGCTCTGTCCTCTTCTTTATTACTAGTAGCTAATGGTACCAGGGAAATGTAATGCAATGGATGGAAAGTGATATCTGACCTTCAGATGCTGCTGCATTTCTTGCTTTATTACCTGCCTCATTATTATACAACACACACTTATTAGTTATTAGCCAGCAGCTTACGTCCTCCTTCCCTCCCAGTGTCCCAACAAATATCAGTTAGTTAGGATTTCCCGTCCTGTCTCGCCTCCATCATGTACGTACGTACGTACGTGACCACGGATTCTCTGTACGTACGTGCCACAATTATTTGCCGCCTGTACGCGAGTCTTTTTTTTTTTCTTCCCTTTTTCTTTTATAGATGATGGATGCACTGTCCAATGTGCTTATTTCAGGTTTTCTAAATAAATTAGGAGAATTCAGCTCCCATTCTCATCTGTTCACATCACAATTACAACTTTGCAGATCGAGCAAATCATATATAATCCGCGCGCCGGGCCCTTTATATTCCTCAAACTTCTACACAACTTTCTCCCTCTCTCTTTCGATCGAGGAGATCGATCATCTTTAACATCGTCCATGATATTCAAGAAATAAATATTTCTCGTCTAGCGCCTTGACCAACAATTCTTGTTGGGTCAACAAACTATATATGCTGACGTGTCTAATCCACCGCCCACCACCTTTGATTTCCCCACGTCCTTTTGTTCCACTAGCAGCAGCTATATACTATATCCTCTAGTATTATTAGTTTATCTCATCCTAATTATATATTGTAGCTAGCATGCATCATGAGACACACATTGGGATCCATCATAAAGCCATCAGCCGTAGAGGATCTCTACTCTCCCCAGCACCTTAACCCAACACACATGCATTGCCCTACAAAGATCGCCTTCCCTGTGCCACTCATCATGACCATCATCACCCTCCGGCCCTTCTCTTCTGTTTACTAGCTCCCCCCACCTTTCTAATTAATTGCACCACACACTTAATTCAAAAAAAGTTAGCACCAGTTTTAATTCAACAACCCCCCCTCGGTAGTCAATCAATTGCCTAATTACTACCCTAAGTCGATCATGGATGCAGCATCGATCTGCTTGGCAATCTTGTCCATCATGCCCAATTAATTCACAATTCCATGCATCATATCCAGAGAATCATCATCATCATTTAGCTAGGAGTAGCATCGACAGAATCACAGCCTTCTCTCTTCTCCTTCTGTTCTTCTTGCTGAGATCTTGCCTTGCATGTGCCTGCCTGGCTGTGTGGTGGTGACGTGGCATGAACATGGATGAGAGAGATGATGCCACCTCAGCAACAGCGTGCCTGCATGCATGCAAGAGGACAAGCCAGTCATTGGGCACTCGAGAGCACGTTGCGAACGCCGTCGCCAACTGCCCTCTCCGTTCCGTTGTCCATGTCTGCATCTGCAATCTATATTATGCTCCTTCCATCGGTCTCGGTTTCAGTCACTACTCACTATCACTAGGCTTTATTATATATATAAGTAGACATGCATGCTAACAAAACAACTCGTCAAAACTGCATGATGAAGCCTAGCTAGTGTATGCTAATAATGGTGGCTAATCTGTACTCACGTAGAACTTTGTCAAACGCCAGTATCATTCTTGCATGTCCCTTTTCTGGAGGATCTCTTTTGGATGTATGTATGTATATATATTTTTGTAGCATTCTCTTCCTTGATTTGCTCCTAGAGGAGTATAGAGTAGGTTATGGATCTGTGGAAGATGGAAGGTGTGATACCTCATACTAGAGCTTGGGTAGTGACCTTATCTGCTGGTCTGGTGCTGGGTTTAGGCATATTCCAAACCTTGGCCGGCAAGCCTTCCCTGTTCTCTTCTTGTGTTGGAGAAGAGAAAACACCTTTTCTCACAAGATTCCTCGCAGGAATATATATACAATGGTAAAAGTCGGTTGCTGTTGGACCAGTCGTTATACTATACAAAGATAACAGTTGCTTGATCGATTTTGCGGTGAAAAGCAGGGGAAAATGCTAATTTTGGCACAAAGGCAGTCACTGGATTGATGAATTACTCGTACTCTAGTTACTCCTAGTACTAGCTTAACACGCTCCTCTATCTATCTAGTAGAGAAGTGAAGATAGAGTTGTTTTTCTTGTTTTTTTTTTCTTCTGAGCAAGAAGAGTGGTCTTTCCTTGGAATTAATTCATACAAGGAATTCCAGATTAACCCCTGATCGAGCAGCCAGTCAATGAGTCAATACAATTCAGTCAAGTAAAGTAAAAAAAGGCTACTTTTTCGTTTCCCAATTCCCATGTGTAGTGCTAGTACGTACTCCACTCTCCTGTCCCCTCCTATCGCTGGCTGTTTCCTTGAATTTCCTGTGAAACAGCTGGAGTCACCGACCGCAATGGCTAGTGTGAAGGGTTTGAAAAGACGCTCCCGGTTCTTGTTCTTGCATGGCATGGAAAGTACTGATCCTACTGTAACTGAAAACCTCACGGACCGCGTCGGTGCCATGGCGTCGCCCCTTGCTGCTGTGTTGGTGACTGGTGTGGCCGACGAGGATTTGACGGGAGGAAAAGCCTTGGGCCTCGTTTAGATGTTAGAAATTTTAGCAAAAGTAACTCCTGGAGCTCGCGTAGCACTCGCAGAAGACTTTCGTTTGTTTGTGGTAAATATTATCCTATCATGGGGTAACTAGGCTCAAAAGAATCGTCTCATGATGTATCTAAACTGTGTAATTAGTTCTTTTTTACCTACATTTCAATACTCCGAACATACGTATAACTTTTGGTGTATTTAATGTGATGTGATGGAGAGAGAGTGAAAAAAGAGTTAGAAACTTTAGCCAACTAAACGAGCCCTTGGTTCCCGTTCCAGCCTTCCAGCTCACCTCCTCGTCCATGCAAATGCAGCAGAGGGCGAAAGAGACGCCGAGACGGGCCCCAGGCTCTGACCCTGGTCAATCCGAAAGCTACCCTGCTCTGTACAGTCCTGTGTAGCTGTGCGCCTGTACTGCCTGCCCCCACAATGGCAATTGCAATGCAAGCTCTGAGCAATGGCAATGGCCCCTCTCACAAGCCAAACCGAGCCGAGCAGTGGCCCCTCTCACAAGCCAAACCGAGCTTCATTCTCTCTCCAAGTGCAAATCACAGACATTGCTTGGTTGATTGTGGCAAGGGAGAATGGGAGATTCTAATTCTAATCCTAATCCTACAGCGAGCGAGTGAGTTAGATAAACAAATGATAGAGAGAGACGACGACGACGACACGAGAAGATTATGATTATGAGAGGGTGTCCCCATCCACATGTCTGTACATGGTCGGTATGTGTAGTAGATGACGAGTATATAAACTCCCCGAGGCCGAGGCCGGAGCAAGAGATTTCCCTCCAAAGGTGCAAGAAGCAAAGCATCTCATTCCCCAGGCCACCCCCCCTCCATCCACCTTTTGTTTGTAGCTTTCCCATTCCCCCTCTTGCGTGCAAGCATCTTCCCTTCCCCCTCCCTAGATCAAGGTGCTGCTTCTTCTACCGCTGGCTGCCGCGTGAATCCCTGTCTGTTCGTTTCTGTCGCTCGGTTTGCTTGCCTTGTTTACCTAGCTTGCCGAGATCGTGAGCGTGAGCGTCGTGTGACCCGCGGCCGGCCAGAATACCACCTTTGGCGTCTTCCGCTGCAGTGCCGGGGGTCGCGGGGCCGTTGCAAGTTTATTCGCCCGTCGCGTTGCCCATCACTGCACTCCTCCCTTGCCTCCCTGGCATGCAATCCGTGTGCAGTGGTGTGCTCCTCGCCGGCGTTGGTTTCGTGCGTCGCCTCCCCTCCTGTCCGTCATCCTCCCCACTAGGCACTAGCATTCGCATTGCCTTCTCCTTCCGCTACAAGAATCTGACCAGGAGCCCTCCTCCTCCTCCCTCGCTGTGTTCTGTTCCCCAACAAGCTCCCTCCTTTGAGGCTTGAGCCCTTTCGCATTGCTGCTCTGACCGAGGAGCAGATCGGAGTAGCCATTGCCGTGGCACTTCTCGGAGTCCGAGGCGCGGCTATCTGGCTAGCAAGCAAGCTAACGGAGGGGGGCATGCGTTTCATCACAGGTGGTGGCGGTGGCGGTGGCGGCGGCGGCGGAGGTGGGTCGGGGGCGCGGTCGTACGAGCCGATGGCGACGGCGGACACAACGGACCTTCGCTACTGGCTGCACTGGCGCGTAGCGATGTGCGGCGTCTGGGTGATGGCCTGCATGGCCGTCGCGGGCTACCTCATCTGGCGGCACGAGGGTGCCGGCGCGGACCGCCGCCCCGGCGGCGCGTCGTCGGTCTCGTCGGGCGCCCCCGCGGCTGACGGCGGCGGTGGCGGCGGGAAGGGGAGGAGGCGACCTGGCGTGCTGTATGACGACGAGGCGTGGCGGCCGTGCCTTCGGGACATCCACCCGGCGTGGCTACTCGCGTACAGGCTCATCTCCTTCTTCGTCCTCCTCAGCTTGCTCGTCGTCATTGTCATCTCCGATGGTGGTAGCATCTTCTACTACTACACTCAGTAAGTCACCAATTGATTAATTTCAGTACTAGTCATTACACTTGTTTCTTGTTTTTTTCTCTCTGTGATCTGATTTTCTTTTGCCTTTTTCTTTTCTAATTTTGAAAACAAAGATTGTTGTGGATTAGATGCAAAGTTGAGTAAAGATTCCCTATTTTTTTTTTTAAAAAAAAGAAGTCTTTTGTTTGAAAAGAAGAGAAGGAGGCGCATTGCCACTCAGCTGCTGATGCAGCTGATTAAGTCTTTTTATTTTGTTCTTGATTGGATTAGAAATCGGTCAGCAAGTTTGGCATTTGTTCTGTCCCTTTGTAATACTCTGAGTTTACAGGGAATAAAGGGCTCTTTTCATGGAATGGAACAAACCTGTTTTAAACATAGGCTTCTTTTTCAGTTGGACGAACTGAACGTTCTTGGGAACAATAATGGAGCCATCAGTCAGTTTGACAGCATTCTCTAGCATACTACTGTACACAATTGATGGCTGGCAACAACTAGCTTACACAGCAAGCGACACCCTCTCTCGTCTGTGTTTCGCTCTTCACCAATCACCTAGTGTTTTTTTTTTTTTTTTTTCCCTGCGGTGGTACATTCTAAGAGATTTTTTTATTTGGGTCATCACTGTTTTGCTTTAATTTATTATTTGGAAAAAGGGCGCCACTGTAGATGTGTAATGTCTTGTGAAAAGATTTCAGAAACAGTTTTGTGGTTGGTGCACTAGTTAAATATTATTAGCATCATCATAAGCACCACAGAGACAGAGAGTGGGTTTTGCAACTCTGTTTGTGTGGTCAGGCTTCTCTACTCTTCATCATAAATGATAAGTGGATAGTGTTGTAAGAATACCCACTCCAATTAGACGGTCTT
The DNA here is from genome assembly GCA_015847255.1 of Hyparrhenia diplandra. NCBI lineage: Eukaryota > Viridiplantae > Streptophyta > Magnoliopsida > Poales > Poaceae > Hyparrhenia > Hyparrhenia diplandra. The sequence goes on along the minus strand of JADLZK010000281.1, from coordinate 14,141 downwards.
CAGACTCTGTTCCATTGAACATGAACATTTCTCATATATAAGTTTTCTACTTAAAACCCCCCTGCTTTTCAGATATTGTCTTGTTTTATTTACAAATCACTAGTGTAGCCTTTTACCACTTTTTTTTTTAAAAAAAACACTGAGATTGTGACTGGTTGGTAGCACCAAATTGTAAAAAAAGATCTGGTTGCTGTTCAAGTGTTTCTGCTTTCTAACTCTGCTCTTGGAAATAGCACTTGTCCCTCCTGCCAGCTTCTTCTAATGGTTGTTGAAATGTCTGTCGTGCAGGTGGACCTTCATTCTGGTGACGATTTACTTCGGGGTAGGCCTTTTCTCTTCTTTTTTTTTGAGATTAGGCCTTTTCTCTTTTATAATCACAGTCAAATAATTTATCTGTCCTCTGAATTCCTCAAGCCAATGATGCTTGCCAAAGACTTTGAACTGAAGAATAATTGTTCTGTGAATTGTTTCAGCTTGGCACTGCTCTGTCCATCTATGGCTGCAGCAAGTTCACTGATGAGAACGTCGCCGCGGTGGCAGCGGACATGGAGCATGGCATGAACTACATGCCTCATGGCTTGGCTGCTAAACCGACCTTCGATGAACACGATGGCGGTAGAGAGATTGCTGGGTTCTGGGGTTACCTGCTCCAGATCATCTATCAGGTAAAGAGGCCTCCACACCACCAAACACTTTGAAATATTATCCAGTTGGGGGACCTTTTCTTGTTTCTTATTGGAGAGAGACATCTGTATGGTGCACTGACATTGGCTGATTTGGTGTTGCATACATGGAGGGTTCTCATTTTGCTTTCGAGGTGCAATTATTAGAGCATGGTAGTTACCATGATGCGCTAACGACTGAAATGGTGTGCTCATGGATCGGGTTCTGTTTCTGAAGATCAGATCAGATGTGCCCACATAGCATCTTTGTCTGGTCACACCTCCATCTCCATGGCATGTACCTGCTCCTACATGAGCCAATTGCTAATGGTCCATATCCAGGCGTTCAGTCTATATCTCTGCACACTGTACAGCTCATTCATGTTTCTTTGCTTGCTCGAAGGGATTATTCCTGAAGTGTAGGGCTGACTCTTTAGATCGTGGCATCAAAGAATAAAGGCAGCCTGTTTCCTTTTGGATTGATTTGCTAGGCCTAACTGTATCAGCAGTGGTGACTGAATGTCTGCCTAGGTTGGCATAGGACAGTCTGGAAATCACCTTTTGCTTTGTGAGAAGAATTAATAGATAACTAAGGAAGGGTGATGGCCTAGGAGAAGTAGCATTTGACTATACTATAAGCTATGCTTTACCGTTCGATCTTAAAGTTCATTGTTATCTTATAACTCTTTGTGATCTTTACAGCAGCACCGTAACTTGTTTAGTATTTATCGACAGACAAATGCAGGTGCTGTGATGCTTACAGACTGTGTGTTTTGGTTCATCATTTTCCCATTCCTCAGCGTCAAGGACTACAACCTCAACTTCGTAAGTTTAAGTGGTGTCTTGGCATCTCACATTCTGTTCTGACAGAAAAAGAAATTACTAACACTTCACTGGTTTCTCTTCTGGCAGTTGTTGATAGGAATGCACTCCGTGAATGCTGTTTTCTTGCTTGGTGAGGCAGCCCTGAATAGCTTGGTAAGCACATGATCTAGTGACTACTGAACTTGATGATCAGAACAAAAGGAAGTTTGAATTTTCTCATAGTTTACTAAACACACTGCAAACTCTCTGGTTTTATCTACAGAGGTTCCCTTTGGTTCAGGATCGCTTACTTCTTCCTTTGGACTGCGCTTTACGTCATTTTCCAATGGATTGTTCATGCAGCAACTCCAACCTGGTAAACTTTGCAGCTTAAATCTCATATAAACATAGTACAACCACTACTCTGCACACATAGCTGCATTTCATTTCAGAGTACTAAATCAACTCCATGTGGCTTTTGGCAGGTGGCCTTACCCATTCCTTGACCTGACATCAAATTTGGCACCTTTGTGGTAATGCTACATACCTTGCAACAAAACACTCATTTTTCCTTCAAGTAACCGGTCTGTTCATAAATTTAACTGATTCGTTCCGTACCAATCGGCATAGGTACCTCGCAGTGGCAGTGCTACAACTGCCGTGCTACGTGGTGTTCAGGCTGGTGATCAAGCTGAAGCACCACCTGCTGGCCAAGTGGTTCCCGGTCTCGTACGTAAGAGGCTAGCTAGCTAGGGCACAAGCCAGGCCTTCGTCTTCTCCGCCTCCATTGCAACCGGTTCAGTTCTGCAATGGTGAAAGCAATGCAAGCTGCGAATAATGGCGGGTCTGGGTTTATTATTATTTGGGGGGAGCGATTCTTGTGCAGGTGCCCTTTCCGAGCAAAGAATAGAGGGGAGTGGCACATGGATGCGTGCGTTTTTACAGGGGTATAATTAAATCTATAAAAATAGTTTGGTGTACATTGGATGGAAGCTAAGCAGCATAGTAGTTTTTAAGAGATTTTTCTTTTTTGCCGTGGTGGAAAGTGAACAGAAAAGGACAGCAGGGAGTGGCTGTGTATAGGCCTTTGACTGGATATTGGATGAAAATGAAACGGAGATAATTCCTTGATATGCTGATTTACATTATTGTTGATGTTGGATTGGGATCCAAATCAGACATCCCATTTAGAGATCGGTTAGGCCGTTACAGAACCTATCCTTTGCAGCAAAAGCTCTGGAGATTGGCCACTTAGAATGCTGATGAATGGAGATGCAACGAACAACAAATAGAATGCTGATGAATGGAGAAAACTGATGAATCTTGCTAAGAGATGCAACGAACAACAAAAGGGTTGGAAAAGGGTAAAAATAAGGTTAGCAGGGATGTTGGATATCTCAATTGGCAACTTACCCCTTATATTTTATAAGGAGTAGGGATGGTCTTATTCGGCAGAAATTCAATGTGGTACTATCCTTATATGTTGTTTTTTTTTAGAGTTTCCCGTAGAATGGGCCCGCCAAATTATGATGGGCCTATTCTGAAATTGAGTTGGGTCCAATTTGGTTGTCAATATATCTATAGGAAAAAGTCTACTTTTGGTCCCTCAATTTTTACGAAAGTCCGATTTTGGTCTCTCAACTTTAAAACCGGACAAAACGGGTCCCCTCAACTTTTCAAACCGTGCAGATTTCATCCCTCGGTGGGTTTGGATGGTGGTTTTCACTACGGTAGCTCCGGTTTCGCTACAGTGACCATGGTTTCGTTTTTTCCCTTTCTTATTTATTTCGGAATCTTTAAAAAATCATAGTAAATCATGGAAAATTTAAAAATAGAAAATATAATTTTGTTGGATTCCACACAGTAGAGCTACACAATGAATATATAATATGATATACTTTAGTACAAAGTTTTTTGCTAGAAGGTTTTGCCTTTTCTTTTTTTATTTATTTCAAAGATAATCTTTAAAAAAACATATTAAATTACAAAAAGAATCTAAAATAAAAAATCTAATTAGTTACTCTGGTGTGCAATAACGCAAGACATAGTTACTGTGGCTCTTTAGCTGGGTTAGGTTAGCTAGATTTCTTTGTCTTGATCCGAAAGACGCATACATACGCGAGCCGTGAACCCGATCGATGGATCCTCGCCAATATCTTTATTGTGTAAATATGCTCAGGAGTCTAGCAAAATTGGTTTTTCAATTTTATGATTTTTTATAATTTTATATAATTTTTTAAATATTGAGTCTGCAATAAATAAAAAAAAAAGGCAAAAGCAAAAAAACTATATTAAAGTATATCATATTATATAGTCATTGTGTAGCTCTACTTATGTGGAGTCCAACAAAATTAGATTTTCTATTTTATGAATTTTTATGATTTAATATGATTTTTCAAAGATTCAACCAAATCTATACCTATTAATAATCTATACCTATTAATAAAGAGCCAATCTGCCCTCATCCTTTTCTGTCCGCCCGTGATGGACCGCCAGGCCCGTGGCTTTCTGCTTGCCCCGTAACTAATCCTATTCATACACGATGCTGAGAGGTAGAAATCGACAAGACATAGAATCGAATAAAAAGGAATTCTTTTTATCAAACGATCGACCGCACATTTGGATTCATACAAATTATTTTCCAAACAAATCCAAATCGAGTACAGAACGGATCGATCGAACATAGTCATGTACATACAAGAGGAACAAAGGGAATCCGCCTAACCTCTCCCTGCTCAGCAAGCCTCGCTCTTTAAGTATCCGCGCGAGGTATCGTGGACCGCTAGGCTCGAGTCCAGTGCGTGGCACAAGAACGCGACCGGCAACTTGCCCGACCACCAAAAACGAAGAGCCAGCGCACAGATCTAGATCCACGAGCATGAGGGACACGGTAGAGGAGCCAAGAGAAGAGAGACGACCGAGCAGAACTGCTAGAGAGAGGAAGACGCAGAGGGCCAGCGGTTCCAGTCGTACCACTCACGGACTCAGCTGCGGAGTGCGGCCGGTCAGAGGCTGAGTGCTCGAGCGGCGTTCGGAGGAGGCGCCTGATTCTTCTGTTCTGTGGCGGCGTGGACGGGAGCGAGGACTGATGGAGCTCAAGGTTAGTAAATAAAAGGGTTAATCGGATGGCCCATGGGCTTTTTCATTGTCATGTGGGCTAAATTCAATCATCAATGCAGCAGTTGGTTCCATGTGCTATTGTGTTTGCTAAAGAAAAAAATATCCTATTGCATTGTGTTTTTGCCCACAAAGATATAGAACACTAATACAGGCACTACAATCCTGTATATATCGTTACCCATTTTCTAAGACCAATCCAAGTATTTGCCAAGCAATATCCAAAGTCTAACATGGATATGGCCGTCGGCCTTCATAGTTTGGATGCGGTTTTGGTCTCGGCCGACTTGTGTAGGCATATTATATCAACGCATGGATAGTATCAAATTTAAATATGATATATTTACAAAAAAATAATATTTTATAGGTTTTGCAATAGGTATGGGAAAATCAATTAAGATTGGAACATATTTCTCTCCCATGTTGTATGAGTTAATGACGTGTTGTCCAATAACAATGTGGAGTCTAATTTAAAATAGATTGGTATACAAGAGTTACAATAATACATATCTTGGTAATACGAAATTCGATTCAAGATGTATTACAATAGATAACGCCATCTAATACTCCTATAAGAACAAAACCCACTAGCTAATTCTCTCGGTCTCTCCTTAAGCCACATCACTAGAAACGCTCCCCCCCAGCGCGCGCCTCACGTCGCCGTCATCGACGCTCCACCCGCACGCGCCCCCTCTTATCCATGTAACTGTTCAACAAGTTGTACGTCCCGGTGCAACGCACGGACATGTTTTGCTAGTAAATAAGAAAGGAAAAAAAAAAAACCACTGTTATCTGTAGCAAATCCGAAGTTGGTGTAGTGAAACCACCATCCAAACCCGCCGAGTGATGAAATCTGCATGGTTTGAAAAGTAGAAGGACCCGTTTTGTCCGGTTTTAGAGTTGAGGGACCAAAATCGGACTTTTGCAAAAGTTGAGGGACTGAAAGTAGAATTTTTCCTATATCTATATATCCTGCTTGGGTCCAATTTTATCTTGGCCACGTTTAGTTGGCAGATTTTTGCCACAAAAGTGCAAATTTTTAGACTCTCTCTCCATCAAATCACATTAAATACACCAAAAAAGACATATGTTCTGGAGCAAAGTAAATGTAGGTAAAAAATTAACTAATTACACAGTTACATTTGTACATGACGAGACGAATCTTTTGAGCCTAGTTAGTCCATAATTGGACAATATTTACCACAAAACAAACGAAACGTCTTCTACGATTGTGCTTCTGAGAGTCGAAAAATCACTTTTTGCTAAAAATTCTGCCAACTAAACAAGGCCCTTGTCAAGAATTGTTGGAATTGTGGTATGCCTTCTCATCCACCCTGAGACCGCACCTGTGAAATATCGGCCAGTTCGATGAGAAGAATAGGAACAAGGTTTGGCCCAACAGTCTGACGGGAACAGTCATGGAGGCCCAGTCCATTCTACAGCCGACGTGCAGATTTGGCCCGCCCCTTCGTCACTGCTCGCCTGTCTCTGTCTGCAGCAAGGAATCCCTGCAGCAATGACAACTCCAGACGGGCCTCCACAGCCGCCCAGGCCCAGTGGTGATTTGACTTTCCCTGCGTCGTCGGCCGCTTCCATAGTTTGTTTCCCTGATGCCATGTTACTCTAGTGGTCTTGTGAACTGTGAAGGATGGGTTTTGGTTGCTTGAATTTGTATGAATGTTGGTTGGATGGATTGGTAGCTTCGTTGTTGAAGCTATTTTTCTGCTCCTATCACAAAGACATGAGTTGGGATGAAACCGGAAATCTATACCTACTAATAAAGAGAGAAAATTTCCGTCGTCCGCCTAAAAATTTCGTCCAACCTGCCTGCCCACCCGAACCGAGCGAGGAGAGTCCGGTTGCAATACGTATATACACCGGCCCTGAGAGGGGGTCGAGGCTCGTGATAGCCCCGTGATTACGGACGGCGAGTCCATACGTGAGGTGTTCTAGACAGGTACTCCATACGTATGTTTGCCCAATCGCTCCTATCCCTTTTCTTGAGGTATATAGCAATCTTATATATTTAATAGATGTTTAATTGCTTTTTTTCAATTTCTATTATTTAGGACACACATTTTTTTAAGAATCTATTCTTTTGGACACATGTTTTTAAGAATTATTCTTGACGTATTATGGCAATCTTATATATTTAATAGATGTTTAATTGCTTTTTCTTTCAATTTCTATTATTTAGGACACACATTTTTCTTAAGAATCTATTTTTTTTGGACACATGTTTTTTTTTAAGAATTACACATTACAACGTAGGCGTCCAAACACGCAGTACACTAACGCAACACGTACAAAGCCACGAGCAACGTTTTTTTACAAAGCAAGCAAAAGCAAAATTAAAGAGCATGACAAGCATTATTCGGAAAAAACAATACAACTAAGGCTTTTTTATCAAGAACATCACACCTCTATTTAGGTGTGTCTTTGATCTACCAGCACGTGGAAATACACCATGTGAGTTCCATGTTTCTTCTACAACATATAATTGCATATGATAATTTTTAACGATCGCAACACACCGATATGGAGTGTCATGTGAAGCTAATGCGTGGCTAATGCGTGTTGCGATGATGCATGATATGGTTTTGGTATGAGAAAAGGACAATAATTTACACATGTCCCGTGCGCAAGACGGGCATATTTTGCTAGTAGTAGCTTATGCTAGCTCTCTCCCTTATGAGTGTTGTTGGTGAAGCAATTTTACCAAACACTTTTTCCAAAACAGATAATCTTCACTAGGAAAAACTGCTTGTGAAGTTGTTTTCCAAAAAAAAAAGCTTCACTATTGAAGGTGAGCTATGTCGAACATGCACTAATTATTGACTCGTGAGGAATAAGGTGATGGGGGTAGATGAACCCATTACATGACAAAACATACGAAAAAGAAAAGGGCAGGAGTAACGAAGACGATGAGTCACTTCATATCTATAACTCCTGTATAGGAGATCCCCACCAGCCCTCCTTAAGGAGTTGTTAGGCTTCTGATTGGCTCTTGTGAGTGGAAACTGAAACATATGAAAGCTTCGTTCGAGCGCGTCGTGGGCTCGGTCTATTCCCCGTCCGGGTGAGCGTGTCGTGGTCGTGCCGGCTGAGCGGCCGTTTGCAATTCCTCGGGTACGCCTCTTCCCTCTCCCCGGCTCCGCCTATTCGCCGCCCATCTTGAAGCCCTCAATGAAGACATTGCCCCGCCGCTTTCATTATCGTCGCCCACCTCCGTCCGTTCACCTGCGTCAAAGCCTTCTTAATCCATCCCCTCAGTGTACGCCTGCCGGCCGCCAGTTTGGTTATCTATCTACGATGGACTGACGGATCTCGGCCGCCGTCTGCGTCGGATCTTTGGCGTTCTTCAGCGGCCCGCTCGGAATCATCCAGTACAGGTCGCCTCCCTCTGAATCCAAATCTGTTACAATTTTCAGGTCCCAATCCTGCGCACTACCATGTCACTGCACGTCCCGCGCCACCGGCGAGGCCTTCGCCGTCAATTCCGTGGACCGGTCGCGGTTGGCCGACGACCAGGACCGCGAGCTCGCGGAGGTTGAGCCCCTGCTGGTGCAGCTTGCCGGCGCGGGCAACCCCGGCGTGGTGCAGACGCACGCGATGTACGAGGACGAGATGTGGACGCACGCGGTGATGGACCTGTGCGCGGGCCCGGACCTGCTCGACTGGGTGGCGCTCCGCCGCGGCGCGCCCGTGCCGAAGCCCCTGGCGGCCGCCATCGTGGCGCAGGTCGCCGCAGGCGCTCGCGCTCTGCCACCGCCGCGGGTTCGCACACCGTGACGTCAAGCCCAACAACATCCTCATCGACGCCGCCGCCAGCGACGGCGAGGAGGACGAGGAGGAGGATAGCGGAGAGGACGAGGCCGAGAGGGCGCCGCGCGTGCGCCTGGCGGACTTCGGGTCGGCGGCGTGGGTGGGCGCCGGTGGCCTCGGCCGCGCGGAGGGCCTGGTGGGGACGCCCCACTGCGTGGCCCCGAGGTGGTTGCGGGGGCGAGTACGGCGCCAAGGCGGACGTGTGGAGCGCCGGCGTGGTGATGTATGCGCTGCTCCCCGGCGGCGCGCTCCTGTTCGGCGGAGAGAGCGCCGCGGAGGTGCCGGCGAACGTGCTGTGGGGCAGCGTGCGGTTCCCGCTCAGGCTCTTCAGCGAGGTGTCCCCGCCACCAAGGACCTGATGAGGCGCATGATCTGCTGTGACGAGTGGAGGAGGTTCACCGCCGAGCAAGTCCTCGGTGAGTTTGGGATGGAGCTGGTGTTGGGCCGGCGGCCGGATGGGACGGCGAACGAGGAGCGTGATGACCGGCAAGGCGAGTCTGACGAGTTTTGCGACCGCGACCTCACGTCCACGCCGTTCGCCATCGAACTGGTGCCGATTCTAGACGACGTGCATCATGACAGCCACTTGCGCAAGAAGTTCCCCGAGGCAGTGCTGTCCCGCAAAGATTCGATGTCTTGAATGGCCTCCTGACGTGCAACCCCGACAAGCGGCTCACGGCGGCTGCCGCGCTCAAACAACCATGGTTTGCAAGGTCGACGCGATGGAGCTGCTGAGGAACAAAGAGGCGGAATCGGCGTTGCCCAAGCCCAAGCAGCAGCTGCTCGTGGTGTGTTTAACTGTAACCTGATGACAGACTCCTTCGATTTTACGATCTGATCAGTCTATTACTCTATTCTTCGTCCTGAGCAGGCCATATAATGCCATATAATGCTGAGGCATACTGTAAATTGGAATCGATTTTTGAATCGGATGTAACGCTGAGGCGTAATGTACATTGCATTATTGAATCGATTTGTGAGAAAAAGAATTCTGGTCCTTTAATCTGTACTTTGCCGTGAACATCTCTCAGCTGAATCTAAAGCATATCTGAATTTTGTTAGTCTAGAATCGAAGCAACAATGTATATATACGCCGTTCTGTTTTGTATTGTATATGACTTCTCTCTTATGATCAGACGCGCGAGATTGCCGAAAATCTCTCTTATGATCATTGCATTTTTCTTAATTCCCGCAGCAACGCGCGGGTGAGATTCCCCTAGTTTCTGAAACCAAACAAACATCGTAAGTTGTCAGGCGACACTCAAACAACATACAACATACATATACTCCGTATACAGGTAGAACTTTATTATTATTATTTTTCATATGGTATGCAGTAGTAACAATGATAAGATGACAGACTCTCTCCGGTGTAGTAGCAGTACTACTACTAGGTAGACGTGTCATGCCCTGCTGCATGCGTCGTTGCCGACGACGACGACAACAACAAATCATATGCATAACAGCATTATTTTACGTAGGCGACACAACTCACAGCGTATATATATATCATCACACAGTACGTGTGCCTGCCTAGGCGACGTTGCTGCTGCAACTGGTGGTGTAGCTCGAATCGATCATGAGTTGGATCACTTCCGTGGCGCGGGCACCGTCGGATCCAGTGGATTGGCACACACACTCTTCGACTCGGGTCAGACCGCCCTCCCCTTGCAGAACATTGAGTACTCGATTGATCTGCACAAAGAAAGGTTGCTCCAGGATGTTTGGGCTAATCCCTTGTAGCAGAACAAGCATGCCGGGGCACGCCGCCGCCGGGCTCGTCGTCGTCTGGGCCAGCGTCAGCGTGGAGGCCGCCATGAACAGGAGAATAATGGTGGCGAGGAGCGACCACAGGGCAGCGGTGGGTTTCATGGTCCATGGAGGCCATTGTTGCCTGCTCACTGGATCGACTGATAGCTACTAGCTGTTCGATCCTCTGCTATGATCAGTAATATGGGGGGTGCTGTATTTATAAGCGCTCTCAGCTCCTATAAATTGTTATTAGTGTCCTCTCAGCAGCTCAATCGTTAATTAGTAGTGTCCTCTCAATCGTCGTTAGTAGTGTCCTCTCAGCTCAGCCTCAATCGATCCATTGTAGTCTCTAAGTCATGCCTCTAGAGACTTTAATTTCCCACCTACCTATGCCTATGTGCATATATTGTACTATGGTTGTAGTCTAATCTAATTAAGATAGATGGCCGTACGTGTATACCGCTTGCTGTCATAGAATAAATCAATCTTTTATATTAGTAATCGTAAGTCAAAATTTTTAAAATTAAAGTAAAATTTATAGAAAAGACAAACAAAATTATAACATCAAATTAGTATCATTAGGTACACTATTCTTATAATTTGGTCATTTGGTTTCATAAACGTTTATGCTTCTCTCTACAATTTGGTCAAACTTATGAAAAACTGACTTCAAATAACTCGATCTAGAAATTTATTTAGTCAGAAGTACACACTGTAATTCCGCTATCATTTTCTAATCTAATTAGTACAAGGACATGAGCCCTTAGAATTTTCTACTTAGCTAACCTACTCGCTACTCCTCCCCAAAAAAAAAAAAAAAAAAAACCGCAATTCTTTTGACTTTTTAGATTTTATGTTTGGAACTCATCGTATTCAAAATTTTTATTTAAATTATAAAACAAATTAAATGTTATTAAAATATCATTAGTGATGTAGTAAGTCATAACAAAAGTGAAAATATTTGTAGAAGAAAGTTAAATAAAGGCGAACGGTCAAACACAGTTTGTAAAAGTCAAAAAATGCGTTTATTTTGGAACGGAGGGAGTGACATGTGTGGACTCAGCGCACACATATGTGTACATAAGCTAGGCTCTAGAAAATTTATTCACAGATTGCTTGCATGTATGGGCATTATGCACCCACGTCGTATGTGTACTAGCTAGATACGTACCTATGTGCATACTCAAATTTTATACTAGTTATCTTAAGTCCAAATTTTAAAATCAAACTAAATTTATAGAAAACGATAAACAAAATTTATCACCATATAAAATATATTTTATGCTTCTTTCTATAGTTTTGTCAAACATACGAAAAAAACTGCCTTACAACGTACGGAGTACTACTCTAGAAATTTATTTATTCAGAAGTACACATGCATCATGCACGTAATGAATTTCATTCCTGCCTCGTAGCTTTTGCTTGTTTGCGTCGTGCCTATCCAAGTGACCACGTCGGCTTGGTTCGGACCTCTCCGGTCGGGCAAGCAAAGACGCGTCCTGTCCGAATTCGATGGTTGAGCGACTCTGCTGGAGTCTGGTCATTTGTTGAGTTAACGCACGCACTCGATCGATCGTGCATGCGTGCGTGGTGTCTCGTATGCGTCCCGTTTTGGCGAGTGGACAGGGCGGCCGGGCTGCGTCTAGTTATGGTAGAGGAGACGGACGCGTCGGGTCCTTATCTTTCTCGTTCGACTTCTCGTCATTTCTCTCTCCCCTCTTTTTTTTTTTAAAAAATTAAATCCCTTTGAAAAAAATAAAATAAATGAAAGAATAGGCTCAAAGCAAAAAGAAAAAAGAAAAAGAAAAAGAAAGAGGATTACAAAAGCGATCCATCTGGTTAGGCTCCTTGGCCGGCTCTTGGGGAGCTTTCTTTCACATTTTCATCACTGTGGCATACTCTAGAGCTGAGCATACTCTCTCCATCTCCCACTCATCTCCATTGCTTATTTGCAAAATCAGATTGAATGTATCTTTGTGTATTTGTTGAGTGATAGTATATCTAGTGGCACTTGAGGATCGTTTTTGCTGGTGGATTATTTCTTGTTACTCTTGTGGTTTCCACCCTCTAGTCGGCTTGGATGAGTTATAGGTGTTGGCAAGAATGGTGTTTGTTCTTGGCCGCCTCTGGTGATCTTGTGAGGGCGTTCTTGTGTGCCTTCCGGCAGAGCGCCAAAGGCAACGTAACTCCCCAAGTAAATTGCTCGTGTCATTAAGTTACGTACCGCACTTATCCGTGGTGTCTTGCGGTGCCTTTGAGAGGCCTTGACTTTGAGAGCCACATACCGAAGAACCACCGAGAGGTGTTGACCCCACAAGCAAGTGAGCTTCGGAGGAAAATTCATTGTTTCATCTCTTGCCGATTTCTCTTATTGAATATGTGATTGATTCGTTATCATTCCGGTGATTGGCAGCATCCTTTTTAACTACGCCGGTATAACTACCCCCTACTACACAAACGACTTCTCTTCTCGAGCCTAAAACACGGTTACTCGGGTTGGAAATTGAACGGGGAATAAAGGGACCTTTATTCCCGGTTGACTCTCTCAACCGAATAAAACGCCATGCGGCCGCGGGATCCCGCGCGCCCAGTCCTCTACTCTGGTTGAAGTCTCCAACCGGGAGTAAATGTAGACCTTTACTCCCCGTTGTTAACCCAAACTGGGAATAAACATCTACTCCCGGATGGAGACTCCAACCGGGAGTAAATCGAAGGAGGGATGTGAAAACCACGGCAAAAATTTCCGTGGCCCGCCAAATTTTTGTGGCCCGCCAAATTTGTACTCCGGGATGGTGTTATGAGCCGGGGTGAGAGTCTTCTGGTCCCGGTTGGAATTGGGAGCGGGGAGTAAAGTTATGAGTATATTACCTTGCTCCTTCTCCTTCCTCCGTCCACTCCTGCCTCCACCCAAATCGCTTCCACGATGGGAGCTGCTGCTGCCGCTCGCTTGCTAGTGCCACGATGGGCCACGGAGTGCTGCTTGCTGCCTTGCAAGCTAACAAGACAAGTGATGTAGTGTACTGGTGCGTTCTCGTCGTAGCAAGCTGCCGCCGCCGCCCGTTGCGGCAGAGAAGGACAGGCGGTCAGCCGTCGTCCTGCCATTGGAGAGCGCGTGGGGGGCGGCGGGCGTGGCGAGTTCCTCCTGCTTTCGCGTCAGATCTCGACGCCCTGCTCGCGGCGTCCCGGGTAGCCGCCGAAGTTGAGGTCAGATCTCGACGCCCTGCACGAGGTTTCTTCATACTCTATTTCTTTTATTTTGTTATACACTGATTTTGCCCCTTTGTTCTTTCTTGTAGATCTACCATCCTAGTTTCTGTGAGACGAGCAGAGAATAGAGTCCAGCCATAGCAATGATGATTTCTGAGCTCCTTTTTTTGTTTCGTGTTTCTATTTTGAAGATTAAAAATTGAACTACCATTTGTGATCTGATTGGAAATAATGTGTAATCTGCCGATGTAAAGATGAGATGTATAGCTTGTGATGTTGATTTTTTTTATTTATTTGATTTGAAAAATATGTGTACCAGCTATGAATTTCAATCAAAGATAAATCGTGCCCTTAATAAGAATTGTGAAAAATTGTTGATTATAGCAAGCATATTTTTGGCAGCAAGAATTGAAATGAAGCAAAAAAAAAATGGTATATACCAGCTGGAAAAGAAAAGAAAAAAAGAAAAAAAAAAAACAACCCTTTACTCCCGGTTGAAGACAACAACCGGGAGTAAAGCCCATGGCCGGCCACGTGCCTGGCAGGAGCTTTACTCCCGGTTGGTACCCCAACCGGGAATAAAGCCCCTACCTTTATTCCCGGTGCGAATACTTCTATTCCCCAACTTCGTATTCCCGGTTTTATAACCGGGAATAGAGAGGGTTTCCCAGCCGGGAATAAAAGCCCATGCTGTAGTACCATTACCCTCTTGTATTTATATTTCATATAATATCTTGTGTAGTTTGTCAGTGCCTTGCTAGTTGAGCAGCATTG